>JANHGL010014405.1:59379-75283 GCA_024611195.1 Ceyx melanurus
AAAAGAGAAAAAAGGTTGTTTTGTAAAGTTGGAAAATAAGGTCATAGCAAAAAATCAGTAGCTCTACCTATCTACAGACATACCTCCTTATTTACATTAAAGTAACAACAGGTAGCTCTTAAAGAAAATGCAAATATGTCAAGATCTTCACCATGGCCATGACAGTGAGAGTAAATGAAGTGGTAGTGGGAGCCACCCACTTTCCATGTCTTGGCTGGAAAATAATAAATGTTCTTATAGCATCTGAGCCTTGAAAGATGCATTTGTGAGTGTTGCATGCAAACCCAGAATTCTGGAATTGCTTCAACTCCCAGCACTAACCACTCTAAATATAAGTATCAAGAAGAATTACTCACAAATTACATAATCCTGAAAGACATTTTACATAAGTATTTCATCAACAGAAGGTGATTTCTTCATGTGGAAGGAGAATAAGCATGCTCTTCTGTTGGCTACCTAGCAAACTCTGAGTAAAGCCTGCAGCCAAAGAGACATCCACACTCACTCCTTACTGCACAGCCATGTATAACCACATCCTCCTCTGGTTCAGGCACAGAGGCTACAGGGCAACTTGGACAAGACAGCAGGTTGATGTTCTGAAGTGAGTCACACTTACCTGTCATGAAATCAAGTAATCTTAGAGCTGCATAAAGCAGGGTCTGCAGGAGGTGAAGAGGGGGGTTGTGTTAGCTTGCAGTAAAGTAGAAGATGACATTTTATTCTAATCTTAAAACTGTCATGCCATTATCTTCATAATTCACGTATTTCTGCTTCACTCTGTTTTTTTTTCCTTCTTTCTATCAGCCACTTAAGCTTGTTCTGTTCCTTGGTATAGTTCTGACTAAACACTTGCTGTACTATGGTACTATTTTCAGTAGCTGTTTGTTCGACCAGCATTTCTTAGTCTTCAGATTTGTGTTGGTTTCAGTAACTTGAAGGCTATGGTTCTTCTCATGTTTAGTCTTTAGCATGAAATGCCAAGAAAGTTTACACATAGTTTTATTTGGTCTTACAATGTAGTGAATGACTCAGTCCACACACACAAAAAAGGCGTTTTTAGCAGGTGTAAGGAACATTAGTAAACTGAACATAGGAAATCAAGTGCAGAATATTTTAAAGGGTCAGTCTCAAGTGGTTGAAATAGAAAACTTGCTAACAACTGTAAAAATCTTAGTTCAATCTGGGGAAAAGCAGCACCTGCTGTGAACACATTTTTACAGGTAGCTGCCTATGATTATAGATGCCTCTCCTACACCAGAGTTCACTTCATTGCTGAGGTAACAACCATCGTCGCCAAATGAAACCTGTGTTTTTACCATGTAGAAAAGCCTGTGTTTGATCTCTTTAGTTATAGGGACCTTTCTTTTTAGCCCAGATGAATGAGCCAAAGCTCCATCTCTTTCTGGCTCCCATTTCATCAACAGAAGGCAATTTCTTCATGCAGAAGCAGCGTGCTCTCCTGTTGGTCACCTAGCAAAATCTGAGTACAGCCTGCAGCTTATCAAAGCCTGCATTTATTCAAGCATACCAACTTGATTCTCCTTTTTACGTCAGAAAAAAACTAAATGGTTTTCCCCTCTTTGAAATCCCCTCCATTTTATCGCTTCAAGGATCTCATCTCCTTTTGCTGCATTTGCAACTGGTTTTCTTCAACCAGCTCTGCCTGGAGTGGAGTCCTGATGCGTTTCAAAGCTTTATCACTTCTATGCATTGTACTGTGATAGCGAGACAAGGTCAATATTGTGCTGTGACGAAGTCATAGCCCAAGAGAGGTTCCTCTCAGAGAAAAAGGAGGCCACAGGCGCCCCTCAGAGCCAGAACAGGACGATTTCTGTTCTGTTGGGTTTGCCCAGCTGTACGACGCCGTTCGCCCTCAGCCCCCCGCCGCCCGCCGCCACCCCAACAGCGCGCGCTCGCGCTAAGCACGAAGCGCGGGCAGAGAGCGGCGGCGGGAATCTCCCCGCCTCGCCCCATCCCGTCACCACGGCACCGGCCTCGCTCCCGCCCCGCCCCGCCCGGCGTCACATCGCCCTAGGTGCCGGAGAGCGCGAGCCCCGCCTGCCCGCCGCTCGGATTGGGCGCCCGCCCATAGCGCCATCTCGGCATAGCACCGCCGATTGGCCGGGCGCCGCTGAGGCACGGGGCGCGCGGTACCCTGACGGGGGCGGGAGCAGGTGCTCATTAGCGTAGCCCCGCCCCCGCTCCGCCGGCCGCCCCGCCTTCCACCTCCCTCCGCGTGCCGCGCTCGAGGGGGTGGCCGGGAGCCGCCGCCGGGGCCCGTGGTGCCGGGCTGGAGTTTGCCGGGCGGGCAGCCGGGCCGGGAGGGGAGCGGGGCAGCGCCCGCGTCCTCCTGTGTAGGCGGCTGCGGGGCGCCCTGACGCGAGCAGACAGAGCATCAGGGGCGTGAGCCTTCCTCCGCCAGGTGCGTCACAGGCAGCTGGGGCGGGCCCCGCGCGGCACCGTCTTCTCAGTGTCGGGGCGGGGGAGCTCGGGCTAACGGAGCCGCATCTCTGCTGGCAGCCGAGGCGGGGCTGGGCACGGCAGCAGTGACCCCGCGAGGCGGTCGGAAGGAAGCCCCCGGGCCGTGGCAGGGACGAGCTCCAGCTCCGCGAGCATCCGTGTGCGGACGGCGCGGAGCGTTCCCTTCAGATGCAGTGCGGCGCTCGGGGTTTTTTTTACGAAGACGTTTTATATTGATTTTTTTTTTTTCCCCTGGCGTTTCTGGAACGTCTCTCTGGGCTCCTGTGGCAGCACAGCGAGGTGGGGCTTGTTCCTCTATCGGGTTTTGTGGAGCTTCTTGAGTTTTCATTGCGATCTTCCCTTCCATCGCAAAGCAAGCTTTTGCTTTTCTATACATAGACTTTCGATACCCTGCACAATACCCCATTCTGGGCAGCATCTGTCGACGGGAAGGCTTTGGAGTAAGTGAGCAGCAACAGTAGCCAGTCCCGTCACGATGTGGACCTTTCTGGGTATCGCCTCCTTCATCTACGTGTATAAAAAGTGCGGAGACCTCATGACCTACGCTAATAAGGAGGTGCTGCTCTCCGTCTTGGTGTTTTTCTCCCTCGGCTTGCTGCTGTCGTACAGGTACCGCTTCAGGGGACCCAAGCAGCAGCAGAAGAAGAAGAAAACCCAGCTGGGGATAGTTTCTGATGTACTCTCAGCTTTACCACTTGTTGGCTTCTTCTGGGCCAAACCGACCCCAGGATCTCAGCGAGTTGAACAACCCAAATCCAGAAAGGTAGGTTCAATTCAGACCTGTTATGTGTGGTGTAGTGTTCTCCTTCTGTTCCCTCTGGCCACTGACCCTCTGCCCTGGAGAGGGAAAGGGGCTAAAAAAGGGTTGGAGAGGGTTTGTCTTCAGATGCTGGATGTTGTATTTTATGTTCGTTTTGTATGAGAAAAGAACAGGGATTTTGTAGCATTAAAACAGGTGGAAGCTTTTGAAGAAAGATTTGTAGTGAAGGAATATCATACAATCAGGAAAATATCTTCAATAGCCAGTCTGTTTTAGATACTGGAGCATCTCTTTTGTGAGGAAAGGCTGAGAGAGGTGGGACTATTCAGCCTGGAGAGGAGAAGGCTATTTATATGCACTTATCAGTGCATATAAAAACCAGAAGGGAGGGTGCAAAGAGGATGGAGCCAGGCTTTTTTCAGTGATGCCCAGTGACAGCACAAGAGGCACTGGGCACAAACTAAAACCCAGAAGGTTTGCTCTGAATGTCAGGAAAAGGTTTTTTTACTGTGAGGGTGACTGAGCACTGGAACATGTTGCCCAGAAGGGTGGCAGAGTCTCTGTCCTCAGAGATATTCAAAACCCAGCTGGACATAACCCAGGATGATCTGTGCTGACCCTACTTGAATGGGGGGCTTTTGCAGAAGATGACCTCCAGAGTTCTTTTTCAGCCTCTGTGATCAGCTTTGTCATATTTATGGATAAAACTCAGTTGTCTAGAAAACTGCAGATATATTTGGAAATTATTAGTAAACTGCTGCTTGTACAATAGTTACAGGACCTAAGAACACCTGTGGACCAGCACTCTGCCTTCTTGTGCACTTCTGGGCATTTTCAGCTGAGCACTGACCACTTGCACAAAAGAACATGAAATTATTTTTGTCTGCAAGTCAAAGGCTCTGGATTTTATTTTGTTTTTCTGGTAAAGCCTGCCTTTACCCAATTTCTTATGTTATTTGAGTTCAGATACTTAGTTTTGCACTCCCTTGCTGTGTTGTTGATGTAAACATGACACCATGCCCCTACAAATTCTGGTGTCAGTGTTGTTCTGGGCATTGGTTTCACTGATGCAATCGTATTTTTACCACTATCAGCACTGCAGTGCTGAGGCATTTGTGAAAGAGGGAATTGGACTCTATTCTGCCCACTGGAGACATGACTTGCAGGTTTGCAGTGGAATGGCCCTTACAGCTTCCTTTGCCTTTGAAGAGCATGTGGTCAGATGCTGTTGGGAGGGTACTAGAGCATAGCTGGTCTGCAGGTAACAGTTTGTATGTTACCTGATACCTAATCTGAGGTTTGTCAATTCTTAACAGTTTCAGGTGTAAGTGAATGGTAATTTTGTCTGTACTTCTGACTGTCTGACGAGTTTTCATTTCAGAACCACTTCCTTATAACATCTCCCAGGTAGCTGCTTTTGCTGGCTGTTTTCTGTGGTATTAGCATAAGCTGCTACTTTGGTAGGTAGGTTCACTTAGAGTAATATTGAAGAGAAATACATTTTCTAGTGATCCTTAATTTCTTCACTGCCAAATGCCAAGGCCTCTGTGTGTTAGTGGCTCACTGGCATGAAGGTGTTGGTTATAGACCAAGAATATGGGATAGCCTTGGTTTGCTGCCATTTATAGGCACTTGACTTTCAGTCTCTGAGACTTTGTTAGTGGTTTGTCTTTGATCAGCAGAGCAGTTTTAAGCAAGTACTGTGATTTTGTTGTTGTGTTTTTATTGCATTGTAGAGTATAACTAACTTCATTTTGGACAAAGCTAAACAGGAAGATGCTCTCCAACTACTGATGTGATCTCAGTCCTCTGGGCCAAAGTAGAATTAATCCAAAGTCAGCCCTATGATAACGTTATGGTACAGATACATCATCACATGTAACTTTGTTGGCTTTCTTTTCTACAGGGTAACAGACAAGTAAACTTCTCAGATGTGTATCTGACAGATACTACTCCAAATCCAGCATTGTTACCCCAGTATGATCCAGAAATTATCATTGTGGGATCAGGTGTCCTTGGTTCTTCCTTGGCTGCAGTGCTCTCACGGGATGGAAGAAAGGTGACTGTGATAGAGAGGGATCTGAAAGAACCTGACAGGATAGTTGGAGAACTGTTACAACCAGGAGGTTTTAAAGCACTTAGAGACTTGGGTCTTGAAGGTGAGTGCATTTCAAAATGTAACTATATCTATAACACAACAGCTACTACACTCAATTATGTTTTTAGAAAAAGCATGTCTACAGGGCCAGTTAGCAAATACATTATCTGTGTCTAATATTTGAAGTTGCTTGTGTATTTCAGAACTGCTATTTTTAAAATGTTCATCCTTCAACATGTGTGTTTTGATAGGAAAATTTGACTCTGTAAAGAAACTCTTTTCATGCATAATTAAGCTTTCTTAAAGACTCCTTTTTAAACTCATCTATTGGTTTATATTTTGCAGATACAATAGAAGGTATTGATTCACAAACAGTAAATGGTTACATAGTTCATGACATAGAGAGCAACTTGGAGGTTGAAATTCCTTATCCAACATCTGAGAATGGCCACGTGGCAAGTGGAAGATCTTTCCATCATGGCCAGTTCATCATGGGTCTCCGAAAGGCAGCTATGGCAGAGCCCAAGTGAGTTACCTTGTGAGCAGCAGAGATGTGATCCAGAGATTCAGAAGCACTGTTCCCAGAATCTGTGAGATTCCATAAGCATTTCACTCTGTCCCAACACAGAGAGCAAGACTGAGAGAAGGCAACAGCTAGAGTTAGAACTTCTTTGGTCAAGAATGAGTGGTATGATTTAGGTTGGACTCTAGATAAAACTTCTTCACTGAAATCACTTAGCAGTGGCACAGGCTGTCCAGGGAGGTGATGGAGTCCCCATCCCTGGAGGTATCTAAAAAACATGTAGATGAGGTGCTGAGGGATATGGTTTAGTGGAGGGATTGGCAGTGTTAGGTTAATGGTGGGACTCGATGATCTTATAGGTCTTTTCCAACCTAACCAATTCTATGATTTCTTAGATTCATAGAATGGTTTGGGTTGGAAGGGACCTTTAAAGGTGTAGTCCAGCCCTCCTGCAGCAAGCAGAGACATGTATTTCTTCCACTTGTCTTGTCTGTGGTGCCAGAAATCAAGCTTCCATGTTCTGCTTCTTCTGATAAGAAGTCAAGCAAGAACTAGAAATGAGCACTAAATGAAAGTAGCTCTTTCCAGTTCTTAACTTTTTTTTTCAGAATCTTGAAGACACCTCTTCCTTATGAAATAAAAATTAATGTTGGATGTTTCTTTTAACTGATTTATTTATTTCATACAAGAGATGAGAAGGAAGCATTTGCTGAAACAGAATAGATTCTAGATGATGTTTTCAGGGGAGTATTTTTTGTCTTTTTATTTTTTTTTTCACTCTAAATAATGCTTACAAAGAAAACATGACATTGTCAACTTCTACCTGACCTGTCTTTATTCTGAACTGGAAAATTGCTTTATCCTATCATACCTGTTATATGAATAACTGAAAATAGCACCAAAAGTGTTGAATCCTATTCTTATCTTGTTCATGAATTCTGCTTGGAGTTACACACAATGTCAGTGTTTCTCACTGTTTAGCAGGAATGACTCAGCTGCCTCATTTCTGATCACTATTTGGTGTCAGACTTCTCATCTCTCACATGGCCATGGAGTACCTGAAGCACAACTGCAGATTATTCTAAGTGGTAGGGTGTTAAAGCACTACAGTTCTAGAATATTCTCAGGTATCAGACCAGTAGTGTTGAACTGAAATGAATGACAAGCACTTTGTGATGTTTATTGTGGCTTCTGGAAGTGGTCAAGAACATACCTTTGTAAAATGTGAACAACCTGGTTTTTCAGCAGAGATACGATTAGTGAAAATCTGGTTTTCCTTGTGTGTCTAGTGCCTTGAAATGTTGACATAATTAATCCTCTACCATTGTCTTTTACCCCCTCTATTTTATTTCAGTGCAAAATTTGTTGAGGGGACTGTGTTACAATTGCTTGAGGAAGATGACTGTGTTGTGGGTGTTCAGTACAAGGACAAAGAAACTGGAGACACTAAGGTAAGACAATTATCTGTTATGATCCTTGATAAACTCTTGAGAAAATAGAGTTTGTTTATATATATGTTTTCTAAAAAAACCCCTCTATTTTTGAGCACTGGTACAGAGGGTGCAACTATCTAGAAAGCAAGAGTTTTAGAGGGGGATTACTGTCTAGTGGATACAGTCCCAGTTGGTATGACTCTTTTTCAGCTTCTGCTTTCATTGCCTCTGAAGATTTCAGTTCCTTATATATTTCACTACTCATATGTCTGAATTTAAAATATTTTGAAAGTTACTGGTGGAAAAAACCAATATATTAAGATTTGTGCTTTTCCTATGTGCAGTGGTCAACATTTCCATATATATGATTCTCCATTGGGGTATCTGAAAATACTACAACAGGCACCTGTTCATAGAGATAGCTCTGTCCAGTTGTTTCATGGATCACAGAAAGAGTTCTGACTTATTTTATTTGTGTAATTTGATTGATGTTCACACAGCAGAAGGTGTAAGTGTTGTGTGACACAAGTGACCAAGTCCATTCCTGTTCAGGAGACAACTGCCCATAGAGGAATCTACTCTCATACTGGCTCATCAGATGCTCCCATGCAATAATAAAATATTTTTCCAGTACTCATGAAACACAGCTTGCTTTTTTTGCCTTGTCACTTATATTCTGAAAGCTTAAAATAACTTTTTTTTTGCTTGTGCCAAATGCATGGGAAGGGCAAAGACCATTGCTCAACAGAAACCTATAATCATTTGCTGTTAAATCACTGAATTTGCTGACACTGAGAAGGCTGGATCTAGAAGGAAACATCTACCTCTAAATGCTATCTAGTATAATAATTTTGTTAGAATATCAGTGAAATGCTTAAAAATGAATTTTAGTAATTGGAATAATTTGTTTATATTGGAGAATGATGTGTGTGTTAAACAACAGGAATTTGTTCATATGTTCAGGTTGAACCTAATCTGCTTACTCAGACTTTTACTCTGTATTTTGTTTATATACACTATTTGTTTTTATAATTATTTAGTATACTGGAACTGCTCAAGAGTTTACTTTTAAGGATGACCTTGGCATGCTTACTGCCCTGCAGTTTGCTATGCTTCAGATTGGTTTTATTTGGTTACTTATGCATGGATCTTTAAAATAATTTTTCTTCTCTTCTTTTTTTTCTCCTGAAGACCTTTATAGGCTGAAGGGAGCAATGACTACTTTCTTGTCTTTTGCTTTTGATCCAAGTTCCTACACAGTCTCCATAACTATTACTATCTCAATGCAAATCTAAAAAACCTGGAGTATGTTGTTAGATCAATTTATAGGGGTAATAGTTAAATATTAATATGATCAAGGCAAAAAATGCCATATTTCTTCATACATTGTAAATATGGTTTGTAATCTTATATATTTGTTGTTTTGTAGAACATGTGTACAGTCGAAAATGAGAGCTTAGGAGTTATTTACCACTTTTATGAAGCAAAACTTAAAGTGTCTTTTTATTTTCTCTTTATGCTGTAGGAACTTCATGCACCACTTACTGTTGTTGCTGATGGACTTTTCTCCAAATTTAGAAAAAACTTGGTCTCCAACAAAGTTACTGTTTCATCACATTTTGTTGGTTGCATTTTGAAGGTAACTGTTTAATAGTGTATAAGGCAGTATGTTACTGATTCGTAATGCATCTGAATGTCACTGAATGTGTTGTTTTCATTTATCTTTGCCAACAGAATCGGTTAGAACTATGCAGTTTAAATATTTATCCAGGTGTTCTGTGATTTTCTGTGTCACTTTGAGGAGTGCTTAGAAATTTTGGTCTGCGTTTTTAACTCTGAAATTATCGATGCATACTTGTCCCAACTCAGGATAGCCAAGGTTGCTATGTCAGACTTAACATGTTTGGTAGTTACAGATCAGATTTTCAATTCCTAAAACAATTTCAAGTAACTGTTAGTCAGTTTTGTCTGACTTTTTGTGTGTGTTGTTTTGTTGGGGTTTTTTTAAGTAGATATTGTTGTTAAAAATGAGATTTCCAGTTTCAAGAGTGGATTATTGTTACTCTTAAGCATATAGTTGAACAAGGGAGGGTTTAAAACCACCAAAACTGCATTATGATCCAACACAGCTGGTTTGAACTGAGTGCTGAACTCATTAGGCCAGTTCATAGAAAATGACTTTTTTAAGATAAAAGCTTCAGCATTGCAAGTAAAGTAGTGCACTATTGGTGCTATATTTTGCATAGCACTAATTTCTGGAGCCATTGCAAAGCTGGAACTCAATTTCTAAAGTTGTTTTCTTGGATGTAGGTGCTTTGAGTGCTTGGTTTTAACATGTCAGTAGCTAACATGGTGACATTAGTTTTTTCACAATACTTATGGCACTTCAGGGGTAAGAAATATTGAGTTCTAGGTCATGCTAGCAGCTGTAGGTCAAACCACCTGTGTTTTATACTTCAGAAGAATGTCCAAACTGGGCTTCTGGCTGAAGGTGGGGTACCTTGTAACCATGTACATATAGATCTCTGGGACCTATACACTTCAGGAGTAAAAGTGAGAATCTGTTTTGGTAGCTGGGTGTTTGGGGAAGCCAGGTAGAAATCCTGGGTGGGTCTTGCCCACTGGGGCTGCTGCCTTAACTATTGCAGTAACAGCAAAAATAATAGAGAGGGAACCAAAACTACAGAATTTTCACTGGACTGAGAACACTGATCTGGAGGAGCTTCAGCACTTTTTGGGTCCCTAACCTGCTTAGCACTGCACAAGTGCCTCCTGTTTCTCTACTTTTGGGAAACTTGTTTAGTACACAGTTAGATTGGACCCTCTCTGTGATTGTTCCTCAGCTGATATCTCCATGTAGTTGTGTACAGACCAGTGAATTTCTTTCTTTCCTGACACTTTCTTTATGAAATGGAAACAAAATTATCTTACTGAAAATTGCCACTTTGATTACATGACAAGTTTTCAATGGTATGTAGTATTAGTGAGTATTCAAATGAAATTTATAACTTAACATGTATTCTAGTAAATATTAACATATCTTGCCAGAAGAATTGTAACTATGCTGAAGTTCAGAACTTTCCTGTTGAAAACGCTTCTCTTGTTGGTTTAAAGAGAAAAATGACACAAGCTTCATATGACATGGGATTTTCAGTGTTCCAGAAAATTATTTTGTGTATCTGAAGTTTAATATCCCTTAATTATTCAGTCTCACTTTTTCTTCTTTTCTTTTTAAGGATGCACCACAGTTTAAAGCTAATTTTGCTGAGCTTGTTCTGGCTAAAACTAGTCCAGTGCTAGTCTACCCAATTTCTCCCACTGAAACTCGAGTCCTTGTTGATATTCGAGGGGAAATGCCAAAAAACTTAAAAGAACACATGATTAAGAACATTCATCCACAACTACCTGGTAAGTCTAGAAAGGTTTCCATCCACAACTGTCACAACTAAAGGCCCATTCCCCTCAATCTGTTGAACTGTGAGGACTCTACCCATGTGCACAGTGAACTGTTTCAGTAGCATCTGCCCCTCTCAGTGCCGCATCACATGGTGTTTGTTGAGCTCACACCTATGAGGCTGGCACTTCAGAGGACTGTATTTCTAAGAAGAGGTTAAAATGGGTTGTGTGCAAATTACACTCTAAGTAGTCTTAACTAAAATATGTGGCTATTGCAGATCACTTAAAGGAACAATTCTTAATAGCAGTTCAGAATGATCGTTTGAGGACCATGCCAGCCAGCTTCTTGCCTCCTTCAGCTGTGAACAAAAAAGGTGGGTACTGTGACATAAAAGGAGGGGAAAATGCATTATCAAATTATTCTGAGATTTAGGGCTTTGTTGTCAGAGATGTGTATTTGTTGTTCAATACAACTGTCTCCTCATTCTTCCATGAAAAATACTTTGAAAACACGTACCTTGTGCATAGTTTAACTGGGATGTTTATACTGATGCCAGATTTCAAAGCAGTGTCTGCTTTTTTCTCAAGTTTAAATCACTCAGTTGCTCAAGCTTATATAAGTGTGATGTTTTTAAGGAAAACTTGCTTAAAAAAAGGAAAGAAATCTCTTTTAAAAGTGTGCATATGTGTTCTTTCTCATGCACACACACACACACCTGTAAGGAAAAAATATTTTCACTTTGATAATCTTAAAGCCTTTTTTAAGAGTGTTAATTTAACAACAGTGCTTTTTTTTCAATATTTCTTTTTTTTTTTAATTTATTTTTTAGACTTTTTTTATGGTGGGAATGAATTATTTGTAAATTAAAAAAAGAGAGGGTTTGATTTCTAAGATTATGTAATGGTCATGCAGTATCCCATTAATTTTTCTTTTCTACCTAGGTGTTCTCCTTCTAGGAGATGCATATAATATAAGACACCCTCTAACTGGTGGAGGAATGAGTGTTATTTTAAATGATATTAAAATATGGAGAGGTCTGCTCCAGGATATTCCAGACCTTTATGAAGATTCTGATGTTCTTAAGGTGAAGCTTTATTTTGGACTTACTTTAGGCAGCTTTTGCTGCAACTTAATGACGCACTTTTAAGTTTCATGCAACTCGGGAACGTTGAAGTTACTTGTGTGGCACAGCAGCTTTCAAAGCTTTGAACAGCCAAATGGTACACTGGGTGTTGTCCAGAAGGTGGGAGCTGTGGCAGTGGGTAAAAGGCAGACTCCAAACTGTGCTTCCCAACCTGTCTTGTGTAAGGAGCCTGGTGCTGGGTCGGGTGACCAGGCTGCCCTGGGCTAACCCAGCACTCCCGCATCACTGGGCATTGGCTACACAGGCTGAGCCTGAGCAGGGGGTTGGGGCACTAGCTGGTGTGTGACAAGCCAGCAATAATTGGCATGTGTCACTGAGGTTTTCCAAGACATTTCAGTGCTCCAAAAGCCTCTTGCCTGCTGCATCAATCTCTCAGTAGTAAATTAGAAGACATCCTTCTTTCCCAGGACTCAGCAGAACAGATGTTGATGCTAGGTTTATTTTTTTGGTGAGAGCTAGACCCAAAATCTGATAAGTAATAATAAGATACATTAGTTATCTGTTTACTGCTTTTGATCAGGTTAGGGATAGTGTCTTGGTTAAATTAAAGCTGGAATAATTATAGCCTACAAATAAATGATTCAAAAAGTGTATTTGAAAATTAGAAGCACTTAGAGGGACACTGCCTGTCTGGCCAGTACAGGACTCCCCTGACCAAATGCAGATACTTGGATCTCAGATACCTCAGTTATTTCCTGCTTACTCTCCATCAACAGAGAGAACTAGGTGAGTGTTAGCCTTTGAGTCTCTGACCTACCCCAGCCACCTGCTATAGAATGAGATGAAGCACACCTTGCATCTGCCTTTGGTTGGAGTTTTTCTCCTATGTTTATTGTAATAGGAACCTAAAGAATGGGTTTGACAAATCTCCTAAGTTCCTTAACTACCTACCTTGGAACCAATCTAGCATATCACTAAATTCACTCTACATTTTCACAAGTAGGACTCTTACCACCTCTTTGGGAATCTTTTGAATGCTCTTCTCAATTTACTGACACAAATTTATATTTGTTTTTTTTTTAAACCTTTTCCAGGCAAAAAGAACGTTTTATTGGTCAAGAAAAAAATCTCATTCTTTTGTAGTGAATGTTCTCGCCCAGGCACTTTATGAACTCTTTGCTGCCACAGATGGTAAATATATTTTCAAGATAACTTTTGACTAATTACAGCTTGGTAAATAAATATGCCTGGGGAGGGGATGTGTATAGGCTTAAGTCCATGTGTTTATGTGAATATATTCATATTTATGTACACTGATATATATTAACATATCAATTAGAGGATTTTAATAAGTTAGCATGTGTTTTCTGCCCGGTTTTTAGTTCTAGTGTTACATAAACTGAGTTTTTAGCAAGTCTGGTGTTAGTATTAAAAATAACAAAACCAAGTTAAAAAAACACAAAGGGAAAAACAGAAAACACTTGTTCTTGTGTCAGTTGATTCAAAAATATGTAGCTGTTTTGTAAGACTATCCTTTACTTAAATCTAGCTTCAAATCCTGCTGAATGTCACAGAACAACAGCTACCAAAGTAGGGAAGTCCTGGATTTAATAGCACTGCTGCATATGCTGAAAAAGTTCTTAGTATGTGTTTAATATGACTCAGCAAATATATTCATTAATTCTGCAGACTCCTTGCATCAGATGAAGAAAGCCTGTTTCCATTACTTCAGACTGGGTGGAGAATGTGTGTCAGGCCCTGTGGGATTGCTCTCTGTGTAAGTGCAGTGCCCTGATAACATTTAATCTGAACTGGGTCGAGTGCTGTGAGCCTCTGTCAGGATCTGCTTTGCTCCCAGCTCTGTACATGGAAAATGATCCACCTTGAGCCTATATTTTTAGGGTTCTACTAAAGGTTAGACATTTATTAGAAGCTATGTCTTTAGATGCTGACTCGTTTATATTGTTTTTTCTTTTGAAAAAAATGTCACCAAAATCTGGGGAGAAGTTGATGTAGGTGGAATGGGAGTTTGAATGGGGTAGAGGGGTCCAGACTAGCAGAGGAGCTGTTGGAGATGTTATGTGCTTGACAGGTCGAGAACAGTGAAGAATGAGGTGTCCCATGAAAGAACTTAAGGAGCAGGGAAATCAGCAGCTATCGGGGTGTTCTGAACAACCCCTCAAACTAGTGAACACACAATATTCCTACTTTGAACAGAGGAGAATGTCTGCTTTTCTACTGCTCCCTTTTTGGAATGAGAGCTAAACCTGATGGAGCCTGCTGAGATGAATCCCTGAGGGTTGCTAGAGGCAGACCCAGACCACTGGAAAGAAAGACAAAGCAGCAGTGTGTGTTGGCCATTCTGTGGAGATGAATATAGGGTGTGCAGCAGTCCCAAGGCAGCCAAGTTTGTATTTTCAGTTGAGATGGCAGGATCAGAGCTGCCTGACTTGGAAGGCTGAATGTGATCTTGAGTGGAGATTTCTATTTGTAAAATGAGTATTTGTCAGTGCTTTCAGATTCTATTCATTTATGTGATTTATCTATTTATTTTTAATGCAGGTTGTCTCCTAAACCCATGGTACTGATTGGCCACTTCTTTGCTGTGGCATTATATGCTGTTTACTTTTGCTTTAAGTCAGAGTCCTGGATCACCTTGCCTCGAGCTTTCTTCAACAGTGGAGCTGTTCTGTACCGGAGTTTTTCTATAATATTTCCACTTATTTACTCCGAAATGAAGTATTTAGTCTACTAAAATCCAGGGAAAAATGACTGGAGGAAGAAAACACAAAAATCATGATGCCTTCAAAAATGTCTGGACATGTACTATTTAATATTGTCTTGTTTTCTTCTCTTCAAAATGCAATTTCCTTGATAAGGATTTGACTTAATTTTTGTTTTTGTGGTTATATACATATATATAATATGTAAATATTCTCTTCTTTGCAATTAAGTTCAAAAAGGAGTTAGCTGTTTACAAGGACCATAATTAAGTGTTGACATGTGGTAGATAATTACCAATTTTGTCAGGATTTCATTCCTTGCTTTATCCATTGCTGAGTGCACCACTAATATTAATAAACTGAAAAGTGAAAACTGTAAATCATATGCTGCTAATATCCTTCATGCTTTTTTTTTCTGTTCAGTAGTTCCATAGACTGTGAAATATTGTGACATTCTTGATTTATTTCATTAGAATTTGCCTCTCCTTTTCAGTTGCAGCTAAGATACTAATCCACTGGCATTTAAAAGGACACTGCAGGATTTCAGTTCTTGAAGTGTCACCATATCTGTAACTGCAGTCACTGTTGCAAGTGCCATGTTGCTCCTCTGAAATCATTCTCTACACCAGAACTAAAGTAGTAATTGAACCATAGTTACATTGGCTCCTGCACTGCACTCAGGTATTGAAAGCACATGTTTCTGAAACTTTCTCCCAACCTCATTTCCTTTTTAAAACTCTGGGGATCTGTTTTGGTTTACTTGGTGTGTGTGCAGCTGGAGTTTAACTGCCACCAACTGAAGCACAACAAACTGCATCTGCTGAAACCAGTTCAGTGCAGGCTGTTTCCCATGGACAGCCAAGTCACCTTTAGTGCTGCTGCTTCAACTTCATGACAAGTACCACAAAAGTGTCCTTTTAATACTTGGAGTATATTGTTGCTTTCCTGTCAAAATTACTGCATGCTATGAGTGAGTTCATGTCTTGCTGTTGATCACCATTCCTCCCAATGTTCTCCTTACCAGGGTGCTCTCCTTTGTTCTTGTGTGTTTTGTTTGTCCCCTCCCTCCTGGGTGCTTGGCCTGTTGCTGTAGCACTCTCCAGTTCCAGCTTGTCTCTGAACAGCCACTGCAGCCAGCAGTTCAGAGACAGGAACAGGTGATGGTTTTCTGTAGTGGCCAAACTTTATCTTGAAAATGACAGACTGCAAGAGCATAAAGTTACATTTTCTGTTGGACTGTGAAAAAAAGTCAATGGGGAGGCTTTTTTAGTATATAATTTGACAGATATTTCAAATGACTGGGGATTCTTTTCCAGAAGCAGAAGCATGTCTATTTTTCTAACCATGATCTCTTTTGATACCCTCTTGAAATTAAACACATTGTGAACATGTCTATGTTTAAACT
>JANHGL010014406.1:0-14807 GCA_024611195.1 Ceyx melanurus
AGCCACTTCCCAATCCATCTTATTACACTGTAACTAAACCCACACTTCTCAAGCTTGGCTGTGAGGATCCCATGGGATACTGTATCAAAAGTCTTGCTGAATCACAGAATCACAGAATGATTTGGCTGGAAGAGGCCTTCAAGATCATCAAGTCCATCCATTAACCCTACACTGCCAGGGTCCCTAAACCATGTCCCCCAGTACATGTCCCCCACATCTACGCGACTCTTAAACACCTCTAGGGATGGGGACTCAACCACCTCCCTGGGAAGCCCGTTCCAATGCCTAATCACCCTCTCTGTAAAGAAATCAAGGTATATCCCATCCATTGCACTTCCCTCATCTAACGATCTACTGATATCTTCATAAAAGGCTATCAGATTAGACAAGCATGATTTCCCCTTACGGAATCCATGTTGACTACCTGTGATAAGCCTCCTTTCCTCCAGATGCTTAGAGATGGCATCAAGGACAAGGACATTACCCACTGTCTAGTATATGCAGTGCCAAAATCTTTCACGATTGTGAAGGATGTGGCTCTGGCATTGTTCAGTGGGCTGGCAGATGGCTCTGGAAGTGGGATTCAAGTCCTGTTATTTCTGAAGCTACTGAGTGACACACATCCATCACTGTTCTTGGGGTAGCACCAAGCCTTACTGGGTGCACAAGGCATTCTTAATTACTAATAGTGAATTTGTTGGGATTAGATTGCACATTTAATCTACATGGGTGCTGGTGTTTCCTGAGGATGAATTCCTCATGTTTGTCTGCGTCAGGATTTGTGGCCCAGAATTACTGATGCCATTATAGGTTGGCTTGGAACAAGGCTGGAGTGGAGCAGTGTGAAATCTTTCAATGCAGCTGTTACTGTTAGTATTTGTATTTGTATCCACTAACATAGCTGGAGAGTTTGCTCTTCACTTACTGTTCCTCGGAGACTGCTTCTTTTGGTAGTCAAGGACTGTGTTTGATGGGTTTCCTCTCAGGATCCTGGTTATATTTAGATGGAAACGGAGATTCCAGAGAGCACCTGAGGACAACAGTCATTTCTATTTATGGGTTAGACTTTCATGTGTTCTGTTCCTAACTGGAGTTCATAGAGCTTGTTTGAGTAAATGGCATTCATTATCTGAAGAGCAAATGTTCTTACCTGCTACTCTTTGTAACAGAAGTAAATGTGCCCTTGAAATACTGAGCCAGTATTTGAAGGAAATTATCTACTGCAGTCTTCTGGTAGAAGATGTTGGGAGAGAGATTTGAAAGTACAAATGGGAGTCAAACATCTAATACTAACAGACTGCCAGGGAGAGAATGGTCCTCACTCCTTTGCCACAGATGAGTAGAGAATTGTGACCTTGCCTATTGTGCTTTTTTAGTATCTTGCTTTTTGATAATAATGTTACTTAAAACTCATGGCAGTTTCATCCCTGGAAACTGTATTTGGAGGGAAAGCTTTTTCTATTATTTCATATATCCAGATGTGCTTTTAAGGTAACTAAAGGCACAGATGGCAAGCTGCCTTGTCAGGGCCTTTTTCTTTAGATTTGAATCAGAACTTTATCTTGTTCTTGTAAATAGCAAGAAATAATTAGATTTCAAAGCTGAAAACTCTTTACTTCCTTCACTGCTTAATATAGTATAAACTCCATGTGGCCAAATAACTGTTTTAGAAGAGGTGAACTTGATTGTAAGCCTGTCAGTCATAATTAAACATACACTTTCATTTTAAGAACCTCAGGTCTGGTTTTGTAACAGAGCTTTACAGCTTTTTATCTGAGATGCTTTTGATAATCTTACAGCCATTGCATGTTGTATAGATGTTCATTAAGACATATGTATTAATTTTACTAAAAAAATTATTGTAATTCCTTGTGCTCAGCTCATTCTTTTTTGCTTGAGGTGGCAGTTGTGAAAAGACTGCATTGAGTCATTAGACTAAGAGAAAGTACCTTAAATTTAGCTGCTGAAGCAAAGAATTTCTCCATAGAAAGTAGGCACATACTTCAGTTGCATGCTTCCTGGGAAAGGTATAGTTAAAATTGGTGTAAATATTTTGTTCTTTTAGTTACATCAACAGAAAAACTTTTTAACAAAAAATTATCTTGTGAAATGGGCATGAAAAAGCTGACCAGCTGAAGATACAAACTGGAAAGTGGTGTTATCTATACTTTTTTTTAATCTTAAGGATCTTCTGGAAATTAGAATCAGCCACTCCTTTTCCTGACTAATTAAGCCATTGTACTGAGTGTATTAATCTAGTTATCAAAATACTCTCATGCACTGAAAGGAAGAATTGTTTCTGGGTATTCCATTAAATAGAAACAGCAACAAATGAGAGAGTGGCTCATTTAGGTTTCTTCCTCAAATACATTTTTACATTTAGAAATTGCATAACAAGCTTGGCCATTTAGATGGGATGTAGATGGCCTAGTTTTGTCCTAAAATGTAACTCCGTTGTGGATTTTATTTTTATCCAAGTCTTGAGAACTGATATATGCAAAGTGAAGGAAATGTGGTTAAAACCAGACATGCAAGCAAATATGCTTTTTTTTTTTTCTACATGTAAATTAAAAGATTTCTGCTAAAACTGCTTTGAGGATCCATGTATGTTATTTCTGGCATTTAAATTTATCCAATTAAAAGATTTCCTCTATTTTAAGAAAAGCTGTACTCTATACTGAGGTATATAGCATAGTGAGACCTAACCTATATTCTGGCAAGTAAGTTCCGTGTATCAAGCAGTCTACAGAGATGCTAAATCGGTATTTGTGTAAGACAGCGTGCCTGGTAGAATATATATGGTCTTAATATAACTTTGGTATACTATGTATGATTATGGGTTTATAGTGGCTTAGTGAACACAAGATTGGTATTTGAAGTTTGAGACCTAGACTTCAGAACCTCAAAACCATGCAAAAAGCAACTTTCAAAAATGCCAGTTGAGTCTTGAGTGCCTTCTGAGAAATCAGTGCTACAGATTCAGTGGCAGTTGATACTGGAAGCTCAATCCATCAAGGTACAAAAGGTGACCCCACACTTCTGATTTTTTCTTTTTTTTTTAAAGGTAGATACTCATCTAGTGAGAAGTCTGCTTTTTGTTTTCTTTTTTTTGTTTTCTTTTTTTTTTTTTTCTTCTTGGACCATAGGTATCCATTTAACTTTACATAAACTTCCCTTACTCTTAATACAGAGACACTTCTGTAAATGCAATAGATCATCTGACTCTCTAGGCTCTTGTACAACTTTATACATCCTGAAACTCGCTGCCTGCAGGAAAGAGCCTGTACTGGGGATTTTGTAGTGTTAAAAACAACAAAAAAAAAGCACATTTTGTTGCCTTGCTGTTTCTTGATAGACATTGCTCCTGCTAATGTTTGAAGTTTATGTTCTTTGCCTTTATAGATGAAATATAAATCCTTCTAGTTTAGAAAAATATATGTTAACAATATGATTGGATATTTGCCTGTAAACATAGGGGATGCTGCTGCTGTGGATTGCAGCAGAGAATTAGAAGAATGTTGTTCTCTATTCTTTGCCACTGATTTACTGTAGGACCTCAAACTGTTTTTCAAACATTACCTGCATCTGTATTTACATGTATATGCCTTGAGTCTTTACTATGTCTTAAATATATGTAGAATTTAGATTTTTATTCCTCCTAGTTGCTTCTTTTTCACGAGGAAGACGTTAGGATATAATCTTTAAATCAGTGTGGGATAGTTGTGATTGTACTCTAAAACTTGCTGATTTGCATTTCCCTCTTTTGTGTGATGACTGCTTTAGATATCTATATGGCACCAGAACTGAGCAGAACTGAGATTCTGCTTTGAACAGCTGAGACACAGCAGCGAGTCTTTGTCCCCAAAAGGGACTCTTGCTGGTGTTTAGTTTGTTCCTCTAACAGCTTAGTCATTGAGAGGGATCACATTTGTGGTTTGCTATCCATTAGTTCATCAGTAAGCAAGCTTATTATATTCTTTCAGGTATTCATGGGTTTCTTAACCAATGTTTATATGTGAAGCGCAGAGGGGCTAAAGCCATTTTTGCTTGTTCTGTTTGATTTTGGTGTTGTGGGTGTTTTGCTTTTGGTGGGTTTTTTTGTGCTTTTTTTGTGGGTTTGGGTTTGGTTTTTTTTTTGTTCTTTTTTAAACAGTTCATTTCAAAATAAGGCCTTCTAGTAAACAGAAGCCTGTGAACTTCCCTTGTTTGCTGTGTTCATGTGTAACAGGCTACTGGGAATCCTTTAATGCTGTGTGTCTGTGGTGCAAAGCCTGTAGTGTAAATATGCTGAGAAGAGGAAGTGAGCATTATTTAACTGTGACCTTGCATCTTTTTCTTCAGCAACTTGCATTGAGATGAACAAGGCAGCATTATTGAACTACAGAGGAGCAAAATCCCATTTAACTGCATGCTGGGCTTTGATGTACTGCCAAGTACTGTTGTCTGTGATAGCCTCTGGGATGCAAAGGAGACTGTAGCTATAGATAAGAGAGAGATTTTCAACTGAAGTGTCTAGCAATAATGTCAGCTTTTATAATTTGTATATGGAAGTTAATCCTTTACTACAATACACAGCATGGTATTTCTGCATCCCAGTTCCTGTATAAAATTGCCAAGATTTCATTCTTCAGATATTCAGATTTACTATTTGCTCTAATACAGTCAGGTTTCCCCTCTCATAGATTATATAATTCAAAGCTTGATTTATTCTTAATCACTCAGTACGTTCAAATGCCTGAAAACACACCCATATTTGGTGATGCTTAGTTATAGAGGATGATCTAAAATTATTCATGTGTAATTTACCTGCAGAGAATATTCTGGGTTCTGTGTAGCAAGCAGAAGAACAGAAGATTCCCAGTGTCTATTAGATCTAGGAAATGGGCAGGAAAACATGAGGAATTTGGTCTGAGGCCTCCAGCATTATGACTCTGCTAGTGTTCTGGGAAGTAGCATCATAAAACACTGGTATGGTCAAACTCTTAGTATAAAATTTTTTTGTGACAATAATTCAGTTTCAGTGGAGAGATGGAAGATCACAGCTGATATTAAATGTCAATATTTAGATAATCAGACCTTACATTGTCATGGTCAATATATTCATTTACATATGCTGCAGTCTCAAAGCAGGAGAAACAGGTAAAAAAGGATTAAATGGCTATATAATTTATTTGAGAGACTTGGATCACTTGGTTTGGAAATATCCCCCTTTCTCTCTTCCTTTTGTAGTTTCCTTTTTATCTTTTAATTCAGGTTGTCCTTTATACTGGAGCTACTATTGTGTGTACAGCCTGAGGGGTGTAGAATAATTTAATTCAGTTATATTCCAGCTCTGCAAAATAATCTGAAATGGCTTGTATTGTACCAAGAAAGGTATTCATACAGTTTCACACCTTGCCCACCACAAAAAGAGGCAAATGTATTTTCACAATGCTTCTGAAGAAGCAAAGTTTTTTGGGGCTTGACTAGGACATTCATAGCTATATATCCATAGATTATATATTATACTATTGTTTAAAGTGTGTTTGATGATGGATCTGAGTTCAGGACAATATAATCTGGGAGGAAGGGCAGGACCTTATTTAGTCTTGTTTTTTGAGGACACACTGAAATTTGCTATACCTAGACATTCTGTCATGACAGAGTATCCAGAGGTGAATTATTTGCTAAATGCAAATAATTATATAGTATTTAGCTTTATGTAGCTGATATGCCTGCAGCATTGAGGATGTGTTGTTTTCTTTCTGGTCCTTGCAATTGGAATTTTTTTTTTCTGATTTTATGACCAAAGGAAAACTTTTTACTCAAATCTTTTCTAAGGAAACATTGTTAATAGTTTTTGCAGCTCTAAGTGAACTCCACAGCTTATATTTAGAGCACTATATCAACAATTTCAAGTGAGTGAAGAAATTTTGTTGTTTCTTTTATTGAGATACAAAATCTTGCTGCATTAGTATTCATCCTGAGAATGGATAGGCTTTTGTGCACCAACATCCTATGCAAATTAGTCCTTTCCTTAGAGCAAACATATCTGATTAGGGAGAATACAGTTGTCCTGCAGAGTCTGCTTTATTCTTTTAGACACATTCTGGGAATTGTTAGGGTTTTCTGGTGTTTTGTGGTTTCTTCCCCTCTCATCCCCTGTGTGGAATTGATGGAGAGCACCGTCGGGCAGGAAATAGCAGAAGCTTTTGTAAAATCTTAAAAGAGGAAAAAGGACATTTTCGCAAATGGAATTAGGATGATGCAGCAAAGTTTTGGAGGCCTGCCAGGGAGGACAGATGCATCGTGCATTCAGTGGCTTGCCGACAAGCCTGCACATTGGCAGCTTCCCTATCTGTTAATACAGCAAGCCCACAGCTCAAGCACAATCACTGCAAACAGAGCACTGTTCATCTTACCACTTTTGTGGTTTTGCCTGGCAAGTTTTCAGAGCTGTGTATGGCAAGTTTTGAGTCCTATAATTTAATTATTTTGTTTTTAAATGCTAGGAAATGCATTTTCTTGCTTCAGTGAAGAGGCTTGCCTTTTTCTGTGCAGAAATGTAATGTGAGGTACTGTCACTGTCAAAATATGACATTAGATTTGAGATGCTAATAATGGTCTGTGCCTTTTTAGACTTGGGTTCAAACGTCCTCTACTCTGGAGAACCTGTTGACTCCAGTCGTGCTTTAATATAAGACAACCACTGGAACTAATTTCTGGCACTGAATTTCTCATAGCCCTGTAATGTTTAATGGGGGAAATGTAATAATTTTGGCATCTTGGAGCTAGGAGCTATTCTGTTAGGAGCAGAAATGCCGCTTCTACTTAAAGAAAACATCTTCTAGCTAGAAATACATTGACAGTGTTTAAGCCTGCTCTGTCTCGAAGAGGAAATCTCCAGCTTTGTTTTCTCACCTTAGTGATGCCTAAACGTTGTCACTGAACTTATTTGTTACTAAGGTGCTCAGCTATTGTGACTGAAATCCCTTGCCATTTTATTTTAAGTTCTTAAAGAGCTTTTAATAAAATACCTAATTTCTTGCCTTTAGAGTCAATGCTAGCCCTGTTCCCATGGTTAGGACTGTTTGGGTAGAATTATTTTTTTTTTACCATTCCCATCTGGATTTTTGTATAGTTGGTCTCCACTCTGTAAAGGAGTTGGGGAAGAGAGACCCAAAGAGGCATTTTGGAGAATCTCTTATCAAAGGCACTGTACTTATTCACCCTGCTTGAAAGGAAGAGATAGTTAAACCCTGGGATGTCTGTGTACTCAAGTCTCTCACCCCTAAATACATGCCAAACTATGGGCTGCAATGTGTAGTTACTCCTGAGTACAGGACTGTATCTTGATTCAGCAGGTTAATTAATGATCTCTCACTGAAGGAAGATTTACCTTTAAAGAACGATCTCTGAAAACTGAGACAAAGCTTCATTAGAGAACCTTAACTAAACACTAGAGTGTCAAGGGTGTCAGCATCTGTGCTGTTAGGTTACAAAAAAACCTGGGAAGTCTGGTATTGACCTTTGGGAGATAGTATAACTGAGATCATTAAGAAGCCATAGTCTGTCAATGCATTTAGGTTGCCTAGTAGGCCTAATTAAGATAGGTATAATTTGTCTTCAAAGGAGAACATTAGTATTTTTTTCTTACATCTTTGTGTAAGTACCATTATGTCAGGCTGAGATTTTGCAGCCATTGAACAAAAGCTGGGGGAAACTCTCATGGCTGAGAGACAAAACAAAAAGCATTTACTCTTCTGTAACTAATGAAGGGAAGTGAATGACTGGCAATAAGAACTGGTGTCTCTGCTTTTCAGCTAATGAAAGCATTTCTAGCCAAATCTGAGTGTAATGTAAAAAGGGATATATACTAGTGTATAAGGTTGAGAACATTAAAGCACAACAGAGGTACTGCTTTAAAGCTCTTGTGAATTTCTTGAAAATGTATTCTGGGGTTATCTTTTACTATGATTTGGAGGGTAGAGGATTTGTTCTTCCAAAGCCACTAAGGAGGCATAGAGTAATGTCTAGTGTCAACTATGACAGACCTCCATTGAGAAAGTACTTCACTCGATACTATTAATTTCATTCCTAATAAAGCCTCTGCTTAAATGCAAAGTACATGTCCCATTGCTTGGACATACCTTGCTTTGTTAAGGACAAAAGTGCATGGAAGTATCTAGTGCCAGGTCTTCTGTGGTGTAGGTGAATACAGGAGCAAGAAAGAACGTGTCTGCCAAAATACGTCTTCAGATGTATAATTTTAGCATTAAGAGTGTTTTAGTATAACTGATTTTGCTTTATGGGTTTTAGAAAGTGAACCTAAGGAAAGAAGTTAGAAATTATTAATGTCTGTATTTTGTACAGATTTTTTTTCCCAGTCTCATGGTGAAAAGTTTTCTTCTGGAGTCCAATTGGAATCTCCCCAGGAGTAACTTGTAGCTATTACCTGTTGTCCTGATGGGAGTCTCCATCTTCTGGGTAGCCCTTCTGTACAGTGTAAATTTGCCACAGCACTGGGAGATGCTTGGCTCTATAGGCATGTGTAGGTGTTCTGTGAAACAGTGTTCTTTTGCATAAGATAGGGCCATTCAGCTGCCAGTATCAGCCACAAGTGCTCCTAGTGTGCCAGGCGGGAGTTGTATAAGACAATAAACACTGTATTGGAAAAAAGCCCAGGAAAACTGTTGACTTTTGGCATAATTGCTTCCTATTGCAATTGAAGCTGCATTGCAATCCTTGCAAAGCTAGGAAATGAAGGCCTGTGCAGAATGCTGCTGCAGCAGTGGTGTTCCTATGAGCAGCCTGTGGGATATGGCCCTTCTGCACTGAAGGGAAAGTTAGTGTGGGGGGGGGGAACAAAAGTATAAGTAACATTGCCAACGTTGATTGGCAAAATGCAATACATTTAGATGGGTCATTTGTGCTCTTTATGAAAGGATTATGGCTCTTGTCCCAGGCCCATCTCATTTGTACCCTTTGTGAAAAATGTGGAGAGTTTCTTTGGAGGGACTTCAGATGTTTGGGTTTTTTTGGCAATTTGTCACTGTCAGTTTTACTTGTTTCCAGCTCTTTAAATAATGCAGTTACTGCATAATCATTGATTTTTTTCCTACATTATTTGACTTCCTAGATTTCCCCTATGTTTTACATGAATTAATTATGTTGATGTTGATGGAAATTAATCACCATTTATGCTGTATAATACTGAGCATGCAACTGCATCGAAGTGCAGAACACCTTTCAGTACTATAATGGCAAAGTAAAGCAAATTTAAGTTACTCTTTTTAAACCATAATTAAGGTTTAAGTGGTGATGCATCATCATTCATCACACAGTGGGGGATTCTTCCAGTTTGTCTTTTTTTTTTTTTCTTTTTTTCTTTTTAAGCTTAATACTGTCAGTGTTCTAGAGAGCTCCTAAATGAAAACTCCTACCTGAAAATCCCATTGGAACACATTATATTTTGTTTAATCAATGTGTTATTTTCTTTATAAGCTATAGTCCTGTATTATTATGAGACAAACTCACTGAAGGAGTCCCTGTCTATTTTGCGTTTCATCATTTCACCAGGGTTTCTGCCCTTCATGAAATTGGCAAGGCTGTTGCTATCTCTTCTGTGGCAGGCTTTCCATTAATGTTGCTTATTCAGATTATTTGCTTTCTGAGTGTCAGTCAGAGAGAGTGGTGTGACAAAGACAGCATAGAGACATTAACTTTTTATATTTTTGATTTTTTCTTATGGTAAAGTTGTCTGTCATAGCCAAGCTCAGCCCCTAACTGTCTTGTTGTTATAAACTGCTGTGGTGTTGCTATTGCCATAAATAACTTCTTTCACCCTCCTGTAACATCAGTTTTTGACACCTATGTTTTAGTAAGTCAAATTCAAACTAATATCTGTTACCTTTACATATTAAACAAATGTTTTAATAGATACATTTGTTCTAGATCTCTGATACTGGAAATGAGCTTTTTCAGAGTGTGAAGACATTATAGTTTATGTTGTGCAGTAAGATGTGTAATTTTACTGTTTTTTTGGGTAAAAATTATCTTGTGCTGAAAATATTTTGCTCTTGAAAATATTTTGTGGAATTCTAATAGATGAGTGCATTCTAAGGTTAAGTGATGAATGGAATGAAGTGATGCTATGGAAGAACCTGGCTTCTTCCATCTAATTTTCATTTGATGTATGCAGAACTGTCTGGGCAGTGCTTGACAGGCTCTGCTGCTGGTCTCCAAACTGTCATGTCACAACAGCACTGCTGCTGAGCTAGTATAGCTGGTGTCAGCAGAGTACCTTTTGCTGAAAATTATCTGAGAATAAAGATATAAAAGTAGTTATGTCCTTAATTTAGGATGCACATCTTTTAAAGGAGCATATCTTTCATTTCCAGCTTTATTCTTGCACAGTATGTTTCATTCTTGATTCTTGAACAGTTATTTTTAAGTGATCTTGCAGTTGGGCACACAGGTACTCACAGACGCATTCCCCCACCACAGAAGACAGCCTTTTTTCTCCTTTGTAGGTGTCTTTGTGCACAAATTCTCCACCATTTCATTTTTTTCTAAATGGATTTCTTGTCACCTCGTTCAACTTCGATGTGATTTTTCTCCCAACTGTCACTAAATTCATCTGTACAAACTGCTCAAAATGTCTGGAAAAGCAACAATCTCAAGTCTTTCCTCTAAAGCATGTGGTGTGCCACCAAGATATTGAGGGGCATCGTCCTTTTGGTCAGAAGGAACTTTTGTAACTTGAATGTGTTTATTGTTGCTGAAGCTATCTTTTTTTTTTTTTTGAATTTATCTAAAACAGTTAGGTAGCTGTTCAGAGGAACAGAACATTCTGAAAGAAAAGTGTGGTATATTTCTTTCTAGCATATTTCTTTTGTCCTCGAGGGAAGATCAGTGTTGTATAACTAGGAGTTACATAGTTGCATTAACACAGTCCTCTATTTCTGAATGTGCTTAGTCTGAAGCAGAAAATCAGTAGATTCTTTCAGCCTTTGACTTCCTGAAAAATAATTTTACTGACTCATAAGGTGCAGTAACAGAACCTAGTTTGTTTTGTGTGATCAGTTTGTCCTGAAGGAAATTCCTTTTAGCTTTTGGAGATGAAAATTATTTTTAAATTTCATTTATTTTTTTAAGAGAATCTGAAGTGCTTGGAAATCAAAGTACGAAACTGCCATCTCAGAAGGTGTTTTCTACATTCTGGGCTGATGTTACTTCAGTGCATATAGAGAAATGAATATATTTCTACCATTTTTGTCCTCTTCTGTATGTAGAAATACCAGTAGATAGTATTTGACTGAGACACAGGCTTCTCCCCATTGGTAGGTACTGAACTTGTAATAAAATTTTCAAAGGCCTTTAAAAGCATTTCTCTAAGCTAATCTTTTATCCTGTTGCTGTCTCAAGTGTTGTAAAACATCATAGCAGACATAAATCAGTATGTGTGATGCCTGCAGATCTGTATTTTGAGTGTAGAAATTAATGAGCTAGCATGTGTTTGAACAGCTGTGGTTTGCATAGTAATTGCGCTGCAAGCAGACATTGATAGGTACAGAGAAAGCAAGACTTTTATTTGGAAATTAAAAGTGTTTCATTCAAAATGCTGTGGAGTTTTAAAGTGGGTGGGGCACAACTGACAACCAGTCTGGTTTCTCTGTCTTAGAACTGCTTACTTATGTGATTTTTATTTATTATTGTTATTTTTATATCTAGATGTTAGGTTGGGAAGAAAATCTTCAGAACTTGTATCACAGGTGGAATTGCAAAATTTCTATTCTGCAGGCTGTCAGAGCTTTTGTTACCTTGGTGCTTGTGGAAGGAGGCTCACTCTTGTGTATTCCTGAGCTTGTCTTGAGACTCCTCAGACCTAATATCTTCTGTTTTGCAGAAATAATATCCTGAAGTTTGAAATACTTGTGTTTCATTTTTCATAGGTGTGCGTTCTAGGCTGATTTTAAACCTTGTAGGTTTGTGGGCTGCTTGAAGGGAACTGTTAAAATCAGGCATATATTAAGTAGCACAAGGTCAGTATGAAGATAGGCAATGACTATAGATAAGATATGGTTCTTTGAGTGGCTTGAGTAGACCCATGTAAGGGCTGATAGGGCTGTATCTTTCTTTGACTCTTTTGTCCTTCTTCCTGCTCCTCCCAAACACACTGCACATTCATTCCTGCCTCATCCTTCATCCTGGCACTAGCACATTTGACACCAGGGTCACCAGATCAGCTCTGAGATTTGAATGAGAGTTCATGCCCTAACTGTGAGCTGCATTGCTTTTCACCTGAGCCAAAGTGTGGGTGTTAACATACTACTGCAAAGGAATTTTCTTTCCTGTGGGAAAGCGAAGGTTCTCACCAGCTGTGACCTTGCTGGCAATTGTTGTAAAACAGTAGAAAGATGTTTTTAACTATGGGTGTTGTGACACTCCAGCCAATCACCCCAGGGGGTCACTGATTTCTTGCTCATTTACCTTGAAGTTAAAAGGGTATAAAAGGAGCTGTAAATTAATAAATAAAAGCTTCTTGGTATCTTGGTGAAGAAAATCGTTTCTGCCTTGCTCTTTCTCCTCCTCCAGCAACTGGCAGATAAACGACACCAGAGAGGTGAGTTAGAAATGCTGCCAAGGCAAGCAAGATG
This sequence comes from Ceyx melanurus, assembly GCA_024611195.1. Taxonomy (NCBI): domain Eukaryota; kingdom Metazoa; phylum Chordata; class Aves; order Coraciiformes; family Alcedinidae; genus Ceyx; species Ceyx melanurus. The sequence goes on from JANHGL010014406.1 coordinate 12,639, forward strand.
ATTCAGCATTCTGGCCAAGGCACGAAAAAGGAGGATTTTGAGTTTAAGCAGATTGAAACTGTCCGCTTGCATTTTATATTCCTCTGAAGATGCTTATTTGAAGTGTGTGCTCATCAAAGTTCCCCACTGTACCTCACATCAGGGTTTGTAAGAGTTTAATAGGTTAACTGGGGAAAATCCTGGGGGGGGGGGGAGAATTTCTTTAGGTTTTTGACCATTGCTTTTGTAACTAACAACTGGTTTGAAGCTTTTCTAGGGTTTCAGTTGTATAGGGAGTCTTTAGAGTCATGGGGTGTGTAACCATACAGTAAGAGTTGCTGTCTTTGATTCATTGCTTGCTTTCTGGTCCAAAGACACTCCCTCCTGCTGTCCCAGAATACTTCTGGAGTTTTGCTTTCACTTGAAAACTTCTGGTAAGATTAGTTTCTGGAAAAGTTATTTGAGGATTTGAAGTGGCAGAAGCTAAGTGTGTGTGAGAGTAGGTCCAGAGTGCTGGCAATTTGGTTTGTCCAGAGCTTTGGTGTGGTGTGTGCTCATATCTTCTTCAAATTAAGTACAAGGTGAGGAAGCATTTATTTAGAGAGTCTGATAAATGGCTTCAGGTACTCTTACTATGCAAGATGAGTTCTGAAATGTTATAGGTGATGGTCATGAAGAAAGAGAGTTGGTAAGGCCTTGAAACAGTAATATAGTTTCAGTACATTTTTTTAATGACTTACTGAGCTTGAATGGCCCTAATGATTTCAAACTGAAATTAGCAGCTTTACTTCATACTAGTGTTTTATGTAAATCTGTCCCCACCAACTTTCTATTTTCATTGCAGCTGAAGGTATAGAGGAGGTTCCAAACTGGTCCAGTATCTTATGTAAGTGGACAGTGCTTTCTGGATAGTAACTTTTTTTGTTTGTTTTTTTCTAGAGATTTTCTTCCACGAGGTTCTGGAATTGTAACAAGACGGCCGCTGGTCCTCCAGCTCATCACTGCCAAAACAGGTAACCTCTTTCTCTGTTTGGTTCAGTGCCTAGACAAAGTGCTGATGTACTTCAGCAGGAGGAAAAAAAAATCTAGGAATACTTAATCAGTGTAAAGAAAGGTGCAAGTAAATTGTCTGGAGCAAAGACCTGCTGCTTCAAAAATATATGCTCAGGTCCAACTAATCTCATTGTCCTATCTGGGAAAACAGTAAAATTTAAATCCTAGAGCACATGGTAAATTTAATCCAAGATCAAACTTGAAGCAGTGAAGCATTATCACATAAGAAGTGGTTTAGAAATGAATTTTGATTAATTCATTTTTTGATGAACTTTACAGTTATATTAGTTAACACACTAAAACTGCTGTATTTCTGTCATTAACTCTTGCTCCAGTGTACACAGATTTGAATCCGCATAGCTTGTTTTCATGACTTGTCCTTTTTGGTTGGGCTCACTGCACTAAGTGGAGCAGAAGGTAGACTGGGGGAGAACAATGCTTCTGTGTATTTGTCTGGTCAAAATAAAAATACAGTATGTGTATATCACTGAGATATGTGATGTATTGAGATATTGGAATTCACCACTGTTCTGAAGGGTAGTTAATCTGCTCTTGTGTAACTCTGTTCCCTACCATATACAGAAGAAGCTATGGTTTTCTATTGTTTAGTTTCTGTTGTTGCTGTTGCTTCTAAACCAAGGCAAGTGGCAAAATCACTGGTTTACTATGACTTCTACTTAAGATAGTAAAAATAAATGAAATAGCATCCCAAACAGCAAATAGAAATAAAAAAAATGCTGTTTAAATTATGGAAAGAAACAAAACTGAAGCTGGTCAAAGAACTTTAGTCTGTCTATATGAGTGAGGTTTAATTAAGTTTTTGTGCGCATTTTTTCCCTGAAAGGTCTTTTAGGTGTTCAGCAGGAAGATAGATTTCAGTCTGCCTCAACCCCAGGTTGTTTGGTGGTTGTTGTTTTTTTTTGGAATTGCTGCTTTTAAAGCACATTTATACTTTCAGTGCTTCTGAAATTTTCCGTAGTGTTTATACTGTGGAAGAGAAAGGAAAAGCTGTGGAATCCAGTATCTCTGCATGCTCATCTTAGGGTTTTCAAGTATGTATTATTCTTATAGTACTTTAATAAATAAATAAATAAATAAATAAATATATAGTACTTTTAATATATATATATTATTCCT
>JANHGL010014406.1:22873-41235 GCA_024611195.1 Ceyx melanurus
GAGGTGTTATCACTGCTAGAAGCAGACACTGTCTGCAAAACATGCTGCTAACTCCAGAAAGTGCAGCTAGTTAGAAAACCTGAGCTGAAAAGTAAAATAACTGAACAGAATTTGCTCAGTTTTCACCCAAACCAGGACAACCATATATATCATACTTTTGGCCAATGCTTTTAAGTGACAGGAAGATTTCATTTTACTGATGAAAGTATAGAGAAAAGCATCTACAGTTAATTCTGTCTGGTGATACTTTTAACTAATAAAAAAGCACATAGTCTATTGATTATATTTGATGATTGCTGGGAAGAGGCTAAGGGTTGAAAGGAGCAAAACAAAGCATTACTTGTTTATCTGAATTTTATTTTGTAGGCTGTGTGTGGCATCACAGGTTATGAACAACTTATTCCTTCAGAACTAGTGGCACCACAGGTATCACTGGGAAGAATAAGCTATTGATAAAAACACACTGAAAAAATAGCAAACATTGTCATTTGAATTAGCACAAAGCTGTTTCAGATTGGGACTTTCTGTTACCGTTAAGTGAAACAAAGGGAAAAACATCCTTTACTATCAGCTGTGTTAGTCAACTAACTATAATTAGACACCAAATATTAATTATTGAATTATTTTTCTGATAATCTGATGAACTGAAAAAAAAAAGTAACTAAGAAGGATATTTTTTATTTTATGCCAGGAGCAGTGCATAAAGAACTGGGACAAAGTAAGAAGCACCAGCTTTTTTTCCAATAGGCAGCCATTTTTCACCATTCAAAAGATAAATTTTATAAATGTGAATTTTCAAATATGCTAGAACAATTGAGATATTTTGTGCATCATAATACGTTTCACTTCAAAATATTTTAATATACCTTTTCTTTTTAATAAGAAGCTGACAATGAAACATAAAAACCCCCATTCTTTGTCATTTTGCTGCTAGAGCTGAAAAGAAATTTAAGATATTCTGGAATTCTTAAATTGTCAGAAATGAGATGGAGGTTTTTGTTTGGTGTTCTCACTTTTAAAATAGGAAATCTATTATTTTTTTCTTGGTAAGGGCAGGTTTCCCTGTCCCTTGCAGTTTGTATCTTGAGGGATTACAGTATTGTGGCACAGAAAGGTTGGTATTTGGTGTTTTCCCCTCTGTCTCTGTTCTTTGTCTCTCAGTTTGCTTTAACTATTGATACAGTTTCATGTGTGGGTTTGACTTGTTTGCTTTTTCTTTAAACAGCCTTGTCAACCATAGCAATGAAATTACTTTTGGGAAACAGACTTCAGTACTGATACATAAGGCCATATTCTTGGATCAGTTTTGCTGAGCTGCTCTTCTTTCTTGGGTAGCAATCTTTTGCCCCATCTTTGAGGGTTTTTTAACAAGAAGCATTTTCTGGGGAAGAAACATCTAAATGGGACTTTGAGGTCAGGCCTTGACTGCAGGATGAAATGAACTGGAACATATGCAACTTTCTCCAGTCCTACTGCTTAGACCCTGTGGGTCAGAACGTGAGCTTGTATCAGTGATTACCATTTATGTCATTATTTCTGATTACAGTTTTGCTATGTGAGAGAAACTTTAGTGTTCTGTTTTGAAGGAAGAAACCCCAGTTTTAAAATCCTGAGATATGCTTTTAGTTATGCACCTCTAGGGGAGGAAATCCAGAAGTTTATGATATTTGTATTTGGGCTCGGGAGTTGAAACAGGGACCTAGTATCAAATTCTAACAAATTAGACTGTATCTATTCCTGATTCCTGTGATGCCCTTTTAAAGTAATAGGGCAAGTTGTGTGATATTGAAGAATTAAAAATTGTATTCTTCCACTTCAGCAAAATTACAGCTATATCTGTAAAGCATTTACTTTAGCATGGCTTGGATCCAGACTATAAGAAATTTTTAGGAAATGAAGAGTTGGGTTAAAAATGTTAGTGTTTTTAAGTGATCTAATTTCATCATGAATTTATAAAAATGTACAGAACTCCTTTGTTAAATTAATGTGTAATATAATAAATGGTCTTTCATGACACAGAACTTGAATTACTTTTCTTCAATTTAGTAATGCCTTATAGGTAAAGGTAATCAGATGAAAACTCACTCTGATAAACAATCTGTTCCTTATTCTGTTACTGTAAATAATATATCTATTTGTATCTCCCAGGTTGTTCCAGAAGATGGCAGGCTAAAGATAAAAGCAGTAAAAAATTTCCAGTCAACTAACCCTTTCTTATTGTTGGTTGGTTTTAATCTGTGCAATCATGTCTATAGCATGTTCTCATATTTAATGCTTTCCTGGTATCCATGATGATATCCTTTTGTGCATACAGTTGTGGAGAATAGTAGGGTCTTGAAAGCAAGTGTCTAGGTCTATAAGTCTGTGAAATACAAAACTGCTATTGATTTTTTTTTTTTCACAGAGTATGCTGAATTTCTACACTGCAAAGGGAAGAAATTTACTGATTTTGATGAAGTTCGTCAGGAAATTGAAGTAGAAACAGATAGAATAACAGGAGTGAACAAAGGCATTTCTTCAATTCCTATTAATTTAAGAATATATTCCCCACATGGTAAGTGAAATCATTCTGCTTCATATTTCTGTCCTTCAACATATGTACATATATCTAGCTGCATCATGTCACTCCTTGTCTAGCAATCTCCTTTTGTATGTGTTGTCATTGCTTGACCAGAAGTCTTCTGGGATTAAAAAAGTTATTGGACTGAGTTGAACCAAAAGTGGCTCTTTATCTGGAAGAATCCTCAATGTCTCCTGTGTTAGGAAACGATGATACAGTGGGAAGCTGCTGCCATTAAAGCTGGAGAGAATGCAGCAACTCTGTTCTGTTTAATATTCTCATGGTGTAAAAATCCTCTCACTCTGCATCAGGATGAAATCAATCTCACCCCTGCTACATATACCATTAGATAGTAGCTCACTAGTAAAGACAAATAATACGAAATGGGAGACTTAGTGACAAAACTTATTTTTGCCACCCTACAGATGGATTCGTTGATCCGTGACCTAAAAAGTAATTGTTTCTCCCTGCCCTATCGCACGTTTATTCACTGTCACTAAAATGTATTTAGACAATGATGGTGTTTGAAGCTCCTTTCTGTTGTAGACCCCCAATATAGATCAAAGTTAGTTCCTCTGGTTGCCATCTGCCCAAATTAATGACTGCAATCTAAAGAAAATGTTTTGCATTGAATCTGTCTTGGACACAGGAGAAAAGTGCCATGTTTGGCTGAAGGACTTTATTTTTTCTAACCACCTCATCTGATGTCTTCATTGTGACACAAACAACAGAAAGATTAAAATAGAAGAGCTAATTAAAGAGACACTGAACCACCATTTGATATACCATGAGCAGCATTGTCTCTAAACATACACCCCTGAGCCCTTCTCTGCTATACAAATGTGGCATAGCCAACTGAAGAGGATCTGAACTAAGTAATCTACCCCAAAGCCTGATTGTTGAACACACTGACTCTAGGAGATAGTGAACATTTCCTACTTAATGCTGTTTGTTTTATTAGGATCAGTGTTTTAGTTCAGCAACAACTGTCTGTATTAGCCAGACCCCATGGTGTCTTCTGGTGTTTTCCTTCTAGGAATCCCATTTTAATTGTCTAAAGGATACTGTTACTGCAGTACTGGCTGAACCAGCTAGGATGCTTCTGGTTGGCATTGTGGCCTGTAGAGTTATAACCAGGTTTTCTTAACAGATAGACCTGTTTCTTATTTTTCTTAGGAAGTTACAGAGTTTAAAACAAAGAAATAAAAGTAAGCAAAACGCAAAGAAACCCCACAACAACTCCTCCCCACTGCCTGCCCCCCCTGCCCAACAACAGGAAACCAACTAATAAAAATTGGCTAAAACACCACAGTACTCCAAAACCCCTTAACATCAATTTTGCTATACAAGTTAGGCTAACTATTGATTTTTTTTTGGTCATTCTTAGCTGGATGTACTGTTGAGAGCATGGTCAGAGAAGGACAGTATTTGAAAACAAAAAAAGAAAAAAAAAAAAGGCGTGTTTTGGAGTGATTTGAAAGATGCAACAGGAATGGTCTGTGCTCCTCTTGCTGGAAAAAGCTTGGAAAGACATGTTCATTTCTTTAAGAGCCATCAAGGATATTTAGTATAAATTTCCTATTGCAGTTGTAAAGTTAAAAGTATTAAGAAATACTTAAAAATCCAAAAATGAAAAAAAGGGAAAAAAGTGCCCCTTGAAGTTTGAAAGGCTTTTTTTTTTTTTTTTTTTTTTTTTTTTAAGCAGTTCCAGTATTTATATACCTATAAAGGTAATTATGTGGGATTTTATATAACTAAAATTTGTCTGCAGCTGTAGGTGCGTAGACCTCCTCAGACGTGTCTGGTATGATAACCATTTTTATGATCTGGTGTTTTCCATATAGTACTAAGCCTGACTCTTATTGATTTGCCGGGAATCACTAAAGTGCCAGTGGGGGATCAGCCTCCAGATATTGAGCATCAGATCAGAGACATGATAATGCAGTTCATTGCTCGAGAAAACTGTCTGATATTGGCCGTGACTCCAGCCAACACTGATCTGGCCAACTCGGATGCACTGAAATTAGCTAAGGAAGTGGACCCTCAAGGTAAGCATGATGGAACATAAACAATTTTGTTTTCACATGTAATCACTTAATTGGTAGTAACAGATCAGCTCTTGTATGAAATAAATTTTATTATATATAATATAGATATGTACACATACATTCTCATAGAGGTTTCATCTTCACAGTAACAGTTCAGTATCTTTCAGAGAATTATGCTGTTAATGTGTTCCCTAAATTTTCTCACTATCTCTTATAAGCAAGTAGGACAATGCCTGTCTAGAAATTGATGTAGTTCCCAGCAAAATGGACCATGGTGCTGGTGGGATTTCAGGATACTTAAATCATATATTTTACACAGTAGCATCATAGGAATGTTGAACCTTGTTAAAGAGATTTGAGGAATACATTTCAGTGCTGACAATGATGATTTCTTTTTCTAGAGGTATAATTTGCAGTTGTAGCTGGTATTGTGTGATACAAGCATTGAGAACATCACACGTGTTATTACTTTAGTGTAAGATGTAATTGTTCTTCCTGAATGTAAATTATTCTTAAGTATTATTTCCTTCCTCCCTCTGCACTGACCAGGCCTTAGGACCATAGGTGTGATAACAAAATTGGATCTGATGGATGAAGGAACAGATGCAAGAGACATTCTAGAAAACAAACTACTCCCTCTCCGTAGAGGTGAGAGTGTTCAGTTACCTGTATTCTTTTTCAATCCAGAAGTGGTTTGAATAAGGGTGATGCCCTGGAGAAGAATCCAAGGTTATGGTAGACGATGAGTTCCTAGCTTTTACCATTATCTATTTAGCAAACATAAAAGGCAGCTATGCTAAAAATGTCCTTCAAGTAATTTTTTTATTTTCCTGATTCTGGAATATACACTGCACATTCTAGAGGAAGCAAGAAATATCAGCGCAAGTTGTTAGCCTGTTTCCTTTTCAGTGCTATATTGCTGGTGCTTTTAACAAAATAATATTATTTTCCTTTTCACAGGACATAAGCAAGAACCAGAACTTTGGTACTCTCACTGTAAACCAAGATTTGACCCCTTCCAGAAACTTTCAATACAATTGTAGTGATACCTGCAGCTACAGTTGCTCATACTGTTAACAGTATCAATAATTTTGATTCTATTTATAATTTATTGATGATACCATCATTTCCTCCCATGGAGCATATTGGTCCAGCAAACGAGATTTTTTTTCTGTGTTTTGCTAAAGCCATTTATCAGTGTAGACCTGTGAGGATGTTTAGATTTTGGTTTGTGATTTCTTCAGGGTACACCAAAGTTTCAGATATTTCTGTATTTGAATTGACAATTTAAAAGGAAGTGTATCTGTTATATGTAAACATGATGAACAATTTAGACATTGTTAAGGTCATTACAGTGCTTGTAAACAATAGCTGAAATGCCTAAATTGGTAAGTTTTGTTTGAACTGAGGCAGTCTGAATTTAATATGAATTCAGTAGTTCACTCAATAACTGCATTGATTTACCCATTGTTTTTGTGTTGTTTTAGGTTATATTGGTGTTGTAAACAGAAGTCAGAAGGACATTGATGGGAAAAAAGACATAAAGGCAGCCCTTCTAGCAGAAAGGAAATTCTTTCTTTCCCACCCAGCATACAGGCACATGGCAGATCGGATGGGAACACCGTATCTCCAAAAAGTTCTGAACCAGGTAAAACCAGTAGCCTCTGTGGTGAAAGGCAGTTTTATAATAAGACCAATATAGAATCATTAAAATGAATGTTGGTCAGTGAAGCTCATTTATTCTTTTCTGCTTTTAACCTTTAAAATGTTCACAATTAATAAACAAAGCTGTAGATTACATGTAGCATACAAAAATGTGCTGTGAGATGTTTTTTTGACTTTCACTGACAGTTCTGCACTCCCCTGTTCTCTTGAACACTGAACATGAATATGAAAAAAAGATTTGTCCCCCTTCCTGGAAGTATACCATCCTGTTAATTAATTATCACTGTTCTTTTTAGTTTAACAGGACTTTTAGAATTCAAATTTAGAGATTGGGGGGAAAAAAAAGACATTTTTTGAAATTACGTATCCTTTATTTTTGCCCAAACTTTTTTTTTAATATCTGAGTTCATGCCAAGCCATGTCAGATCACAGCTTCCTTCAGCAGAAAATAGAGAAGGAATGTACAGCTTTCTGGTCTAATGAAGATGCTGCCTAGAGCAGACTAGGAGGTGTATCTAGTCCTTTTCACCATTTTGTGTCTTTGGGTATGACACTTTCCATAGCGCCAACTCTTACCATGAATAGCATGTAACCCTAAAGGTGCTACATCTCATCTAGTTTGAAAAGAATAAGATCAAGTCATGCTTGCCTCTCTAAAAATCACTTCATCACCAGGTATTTTAAAGTTCTTATTATTTTTTACTTTTTTAAAATAACTTAGTTTATTAGCTAACCAGTGTTCCTTGCATTCCTGCAAGTCAAACTGGAGAACATTCTTCCCAGTTCATTGTCAAATTGCAGCCTTTGGTCTTCAATAGATAAAGACCAGATCATCTGGTTTTGTCCATTTTGGAGAGCAGCTGGAAACGGCAGAAAAGTTATTAAGGTAGGAAACTAAGTGACTGGCCTGCTTAATGTCTTGCTACAGTGACTTCGCAGCTGTAACTTGACAGTCACGTTATGGCATACTCTGAACTCACTCAAAAAGAATGCTAAGGCCATTTATTGGTGCCTCAGAACCAAAGTCTTCATTGGGAGGCAAGAATTTGCTTACATCCTGCAATTTTGTCTGTGTTTAGGATGTTTTACCTCTTTTTATATCTTCAAAGTTTAATACACGTCTTAGTTTTGAGACTCAAGCATGAGGTGTGTTTGCTTTTGAACTGTCATATCTGTCCTGACTTGCATTACTTTCTGCTATTAACTTTTTCTTGTGAGCTGTTCCTATTTCAATATGAACTGTTGGCCTTCTGTTGCTGTTACTGTGTGTAGAGTATTATATATGGGAAGATCTATTTAAATTTTGTCTTCAGCATATTAAACACCTATTAGCATTTGTAGTTTCAGGTAATACTTCAATTTCTCTGCATCCACAGGGTGGTGCTCCAGGGAAAATACGGCTTTTGATTTTGTGCCTGTTGGCCTGCTGAACAACTTCTGTTTTGAGTTCACATGTTTTGGTATATGACATTGTTAATTTGTAGGTAGTCTGACTGGGGGTGGGTAGAGGGATTGCAGCATACTGCAAGAAGTCCACTTTGGTTTTAATTAAGGAATAGGTACAGTGTATAAGAAATTTGTCACAGGTGAGACATTGATAGTGCTGTCCACATTACAATATATATATGCAAAAGTAAGTGAGGTAAGTTAAACACAGGTCTGGTAAGCCTTTTTGTAATCTTCTTCAATTTAGTTTGTAGTACTTCTAGGTATATTTTCAGAAATGAAAACAGATTGAGTGGTAGAATCTTTTTCAGCCAAAAATCAAGTGATTAAAAAAAGTAAAGTTATATTATCATCAATATGAGGACAAAATCTTTTCCCTTTAGTATATTTTGTACAAGGAAGCAGAAACATGGAAGTGGTATCTCCTTGTGGTGGGAGAGTGGCAAGTAGGTGCTGTGCCTATACTTCCTTTTTTGGACTTTTTTGTGACTAAACAAGTGTGTTGTAACAGGGCTCAGTGAGTATAAGAAGGCTTGAAACATTCCTTCATCCTGTCAACGTGTAAGCAAAAGGCATGTTGTGTTGTTCTTTAATAGTTTCCATTGCATTTCAAAAGGAACTACATTGGTAAACTAACACAGATATGCTTGGCAGTCAGAAGGAAATGGTTGTGCTCTTGCTTTCATCTGTATTAACAATATAAAGGACTTTTATTTGCTTTATAGCAACTTACCAATCACATTCGGGATACCCTGCCAGCCTTCAGAAGCAAACTTCAGAGCCAGCTGCTTTCTATAGAACATGAAGTAGAAGTATACAAAAACTTCAGACCAGAAGATCCAACCAGAAAAACAAAAGCTTTATTGCAGTGAGTGTCTGGTCTTTGTTTGCTTTTCCACTTTGTATGGATTTGTTTTGTCTTTTTTTTTTTTTTTCTTCCTTTCTGAGTTCAAATTTAAAAATTAGGATATGGTTAAGGATTCTATATGCAAATTCCAAGGAATTCTGTCCTTGATGTTCCAGAACCCTTGATTTACTCTACAATTTCATCAGTTTTCCCTAAATTAATTCTAGTAATCCTAGAAGAGAAAAAAGCAGAACAGCTAAAGGTACATAGATGGGCAACATAGATGATCAAAGGTAAGCAACTGCTTATGATTATATAGACATGTTGTTCAGCCTGCCAAAAGGTGACCTCAAGCAAGGAAAGGAGATCGTGTTAGTCTGTAAGATGAGGAGTCTGAAAGGAGAATAGAGAATGTTTATTTTTCCAATATAAATACCTGGCTATTTAAGACAAGTCAAAGATGATAAAAATAAAAATGAATCTTAGATGGTAGTCCTTCATATGATGTGCACCTATGCCACGGAGCTCTTTGCTTCAGGAGCTGATACTAAAAATTCATATGCTTTCAGGAAGCACCTAGCAGATGAAGATGGTTAAGGTTAGTAAGTACAAGGACAAATTCCTGTTGTATGGAATCCATGAACTTTATTGAGGCTGAGAGGGTATCCTGGAGAAACACTGCTCTGTGCTTGCTCTGTTCTCCTAGGTAATTGTTGGTGACTCTTTTGATAGGGGATTCCACTGTAGTGCAGACATTCTTATATTCAAGTTTATTGGGGTGCATGAAAACATCTTTCTTGTGGTTTGCCTCTTAGCACACATCTGACCGCCAGCTGCAGAATAGGTGATATGATGTACCGCCTAACCTCTGCTTGTGTTAAAACTCACATGGCAGATGTTGATCCTTTTGGGCTCAAGATGTCATGGACTGAATACTGTTGTTTGTTGGAGCAGTTGCAACTCTTTCTGGAAGATGCATTATTTTACTAAGTTCTGAAGTAGAAAGCATTTTCACTGCTGGCCACTGTTCAGTTTGGGCCTTATCCACAAACTAAGTCTGTGTGACAAGATTTTAATAATTTCTTTTGAAGAAATAAAATAATATACTGAGTTATGTCATGCAAGGGGGGGGTGTAGATATGGATTTTATGGAATGGCAGCTGGGCTGAATGAATTGTTGTTAATAGATACTTTTGACAGTTCTTAAACATATTTGAACAGGCACTAGTAGTGACATAGTATTGAAGTGAGAGTTGGTAGCTAACATGCTTAAATACTTGTGTGTTTTGTTTTCTTCTGTTTTTTTCCTCCCTCTCTTTGAAATTTAGGATGGTACAACAGTTTTCAGTGGACTTTGAAAAACGAATCGAAGGGTCAGGAGATCAGGTTGATACACTAGAACTTTCAGGAGGTGCCAAAATCAATCGTATTTTCCATGAACGTTTTCCTTTTGAACTAGTGAAGGTATTTATCCATGTTTCCGCTATGCTTTGTCTTTTGTATTCATGTGTCCATACTGATAGTAGTAAAGCTCAGATGAGGTCTGATTTAAAGAACATGCTCTTAACTGTGGAAGAAATTACATTAAGTTATAATTGAGACATTTGTTGCCTTAATTTCTAGTGTTGGATACTGAGATGTGAAAAATTCTGTAATATAAGAATTGGAATATAAATATAGTTATTAATGTTTTCCTTGCTTTTTTAATTGTTTCATCACATACAACATCTTTCTGGTAGATGGGGCAGGCAAACAACTGCAGTTGGTAAACTGAAGTTGTACTCAAGTAGCTAGTACCTATTAAAGTTAAAATTGCCATTTTCTGTGTTTTTTACTTCATGTATTCAACATCTTAAACCAAAGCCAGTTTTCAGTCCTATACTTCATAGTTGGGAGGTGGAGCCGAAGCAAGTTTGGAGTTTTGAGAAAACATTTCTTCTCATGATACATGTCTTCTTGATTACCCATCCTTTGGGTAACAGAATGAAGAGTTCCAGTGGGGTGTTTCCTATGAATTTTTTATTTCACTGCAGTGACTTCAGCTTCCCCTCCCCATCAACTCTATTGTATCTCCAGTCCCCATTCTTTTATGCTTTTCCTAGGCTTCCTTGACATCCTCTAACTTTTAGTTAAGAACCAGACAGGTTTGTGTCTGCTTCTAAGGTTTAAATATGGTAGGTCAACTAGCATTCCAAAAGAACGGGTGACAGTTTGGCTTAGGTAATGATCTTTCTGTGACAGCACTAACTTCTCTTCCTTATAGTTGACTTTTCTTTAAATTTAAAATTTTTCAGAGGAGTGGTCTTCATAACTGAGACCACTCCTCTGAAATTTGATTGAAAAACATTAGGAGAATAATGAGACAGTAACTGAAGAAGTCGCACCACTTCAGGAAACCAGGCTTAAGAGAAAAAAAAAAAGTTGCAACTTCCATATCCTGTTTCTGGCTTACTCTATAAACTCTGTAAAATCATTCCAGCTGTTGGTATATCTGTAATGGAAGCATGTATACATCCTATAATATTCAACAAGCCTTACGGCTGCTTGTAGCCTTAATGTTATTTAAAAAAAAATACTTGTACTTTGTTTAGCATAATGAAAAATTAATATTTTTCCAGTTGAATTTGCCTGTCTTCCAGTTATATTGAAAGAATAATCTTCCCCTAATATGATCTCATATGATTTTTGTTCCTCTAGATGGAATTCAATGAGAAGGAACTGCGGAAAGAAATAAGTTATGCCATCAAAAACATACATGGTATCAGGCAAGTGCTCCTGTGTTTTCAAGCTCAGTCACATTATAGAGGGTGTGATTTTAACCTGTGGACACACTGGCTGTTGACAGTTATGCTACCTTACAAACACACAGCTCCTAGCAGCTGGCTTTTTTTTTTTTTTTTCTTTCACTCCTTTATACATTTCTGTTTCAGGTAGCTATTTTGGGCCAAACACTTTGCCCTAAGAGGCTTAAAGTACCTGGAAATGCTGGAAAATTATTTGGCAAAGAAACTTTTTTTTTTTAATTTTTTTTTTTTTGTCAAAGAAAATATTTTTGTGTGTGTGTGTGCATAGTGTTCACCATTCTGTTAAATCTGTATTCCTGAATAGCCACAAGTTCTAGAGGCAAAACTTGTCTCTTGGTTATGGAAAAAGCCTTTCAGATGTGTTGCAGCATCCTTGCACTATGTTACTCCTCTTTATTCTTAACTGTTCCTTAAAATGACCCATTTACAAATGAGATGGCTAAGGTTTCACACGGGGGATATGTCTGCAGTATATTGTTAGGTTTGAAATGAGCAGGTATATGTGGTTCTTGGGGGATTTTGAGTGTATGTTTTTGGTTTGTGGTGTGTAGTTAGTTTATTTGGTTTTGTTTTTTTGTTTGGAATTACCTAATTATCTCACTTTGGGAATATCAGTCTATTTTACAGGGACACTTTGAGAGGCATACCCATTTTTGTTTCCTTTGACAATGGAACAGATATCAAAAAGCTTCAGTGGTTCTTTTGTGTTGGTGCTTTGTTTTGTTTTTCTTCCCTCCTCCTACCTACTTGTTGCATATGATCTCTCAAAAGATTGCTTACAAGCTTTGTTGTTCTTAGTGTTATGTAAAATGTTTGTTTTGTTTTGCATTGCTTTCATTATTATTTGTAATTTATATTACAAATTCTCATATGGCTGAACCTAGTAGCTGTGGTGCAGTATTTGAACTTTTCTGACCTTATTGATGAAAAGGTTGTGATGAGTCAAAGTTGACAGTTTTGGGTATGCTTTTGTATTTGCATTCTTATATTATTTACCTGCTAAGATTGACCTTTTTGAGATGTGTTTGAAAGATAAGAAAGACCTATTTGTTTAGAACTAGTTCTGTGAGAGATCTGTTACATAGGTTCATATACCTTGCAGTGACCAGCTGTGAAATTCTCCATAAAGGACTCTGAATAATAGAAAGTTTCCTCTTGAGTGGAGAGAAAGTTGCAGCTATAGGATCTTGTGGGTTTGCTATGCAAATGATTGTGGATGGGTGTTGCAGCTGCCATTCATTCCTTTTCTAGAGTTTGATGCACAGCTGAAGAGGCTTTACTATATTATATCAGTATTCTTTAGAGTTCTCACAGATCTTCAGGTAGTAGGGCATGTTTCTACTTCTATATTCTTAATCATGAGACTTTTCTAGAGAAAGAAACAAATTTACTTCTGTGGAATTCTGTATGTGTAGGGTTTGTTATTACTCATCTGTAAGCCTCTGAAAATGAAGATACGAGCAATTCATTAAAAGCTTCCTTGCACAATGTTTTAATTATGTTTTTATTACTGTCTTATGTGTTCTTTTATGTCCACAGAACAGGTTTGTTTACTCCAGATATGGCTTTTGAAGCCATTGTTAAAAAACAGATAGTGAAACTAAAAGGACCTTGCTTAAAAAGTGTGGATCTGGTGATGCAAGAGTTAATCAACACTGTCAAGAAGTGCACTAAGAAGGTAACTTGCAAATAGGTCTGGTACTGTAAGTATAATGTGGTAGCATAGTAGACAATACAAAGCCTGTCTCGCCTTTTATGGTATTAGAAGATATTTCTGATCTAGTCATTTGATGTGTGGAGTAAGACTCTAACTTCTGTAAAACTCTCAAAATAATATAATTCTGGAAATGGTCATTTTTTTATTCCTGTGGTTTGTTTATTTTTATACACACACACACACACACACACACACACATACAAACATATATTTGTTATGATTGGAGGTTTTGGAGTCAAGTGTTTCCTCCAGTTTCCTCTTTAAAATCATGTTTTCATTGGTACTGAAAATGGAACACAGGCAGCAATTCCACAGAAGTGTAAATCAGAAAAAAGAAAAAAAAAAGTACTTTAGAATGTTCTTTTCCATTGCTAGTAAGGGAAGAAACAGTGAGCTTTTCTAAAGCTTGAATGTGTTCAGGAGAGAGAAATGCATTTTCTGTATCAAAACATCAGTGGCTAGCACCACAGTTCTTTGCAGTGTAACAGGTCCACAATGTCTGTGCTTCTTTCACACACAACCCCAAAACATCTGATCTCCAGCTGTCAAGAAGTTAGAAGTGGAAAGCTAGGAAGACTTAATCTTCCTTGTATTTGTACAACCTTGCATTGCTGTTGAGAAATGAGCTTGCTGCACAGAAATGTCTATACATTTAAGTGGAAAGAGCTGCTGAGCAGTGAACTTCCTGATGTGAAACTTAAACTTTTAAATCAAGATCCTACAAGGGTAATAAATTAAGAAATATGTCCATCAAAACTAAACATAGCATTTTAGAATTGGTTTTTTTGAATTGCGTGCTTGGGCTGTTGTACTTTCAGAATGAAAACTCAAACTTTACACCACACCAGCTGTGGCTAAGGAAGCATGTCATAAATATTAATATGAAGTTATTTTTCACCACACTTCTCACCTTCATAGGAAAGTTGTCATCTGTAAGTACTGCAGCTCCCTTGTCTGGAGCGTTGACATCTAACAGTTACTAATTTTTCAGTTCTCTTTCCTTCCATTATTCTGGGATATTCTAGAAGATCCCATTGCCTCTTGTAGGCTTCTTCTCAAGCTGGTTATTTTTATTGTTCTGCTTTGTGTTTATCTGTGTTTCCACCCCCTCAGAGTGCAGGGTACCCTAATAGTAGCAAGTACATGAGTGGTTCTGGGATGCAAGGAGAGATATGCTGAAGTCGTTGAGAAATATACTTTTGCATCATTTGGATTTTTCTGAATATTGTCTTTTTTTTTTTTTTTGGTACTTATGAGCAGATAAAGGAGCTGTTTCCTAAAACAGGAAGGGGTGACAAAGATAACAGAGAAGCAGAATCACTGCAGTATTTTGGGTGGAGTTTCCAGGTGTTTTTGTTTTTGTCAAAGTTTGGAAGATATGTCACTTTCTGCAGATTCTTTTCCCAGTGTTACTTGACAAATTTAGTGTTGTGCTCTGCTGTTTACATTTGTTATTGTAATTGAGATGTAAAGATGTTGCCACAAGAGGGAGCCTCAAAGAACAAGAAGCTTGGAAATTACTTGAAGCGCCACTTCAGAATTAGGCACCTCAGAGGAAAGAGGCATGGAAAAACCTCAGCCTAAGGCTAATAATAAACTATGTGTCACATGTCCAAAGTGTCTTTTTCTCAGTGTTCCATGGAGCACAAGCACAGAGACAATCCAAGGGTTAGAACTTTCCGGTTTCTCTGGAAACACTTGCTTTATAGTGTAATTAAGTTTTAGCATTTATAATAATTGCTTTCTTCCAAAGAGGAAAGCTGGAGGCACCTCTGTTTCTATTTTACTGAAGCCATCCTGTAGGTGTAAATCTATATTCATTTTGCTTTACAGTTGGCAACATACCCAAGGTTGTGTGAGGAAACAGAAAGAATTGTTGCTGGCTACATTCGTGAAAGAGAGGAGAAGACTAAGAATCAGGTGAGACTAAATAGGAGATCTAACAGTTTGGGGAAGTGTGTGAAAGAGGAAAGATCTTTATGTACAAAGTGCACATTTTAGAGGGGGAGAGAAATTGCTACTGTACCATTGAGTTTTGACACAGGAGACCAGAATTTCTCCAGAAAGCCCTAACCTAATTTTTTTTAGATAAGGACTGGTGGTTTACAGTAGGCTTGTTCTTGTGCCAGTCTGCCATCTTCCTAGCTATGCCACAGCACTGGATTGTGGGAAATGGGTTAATGATTAAACAAAGAGATACAGAAATTTCCAGCCTTTTTTCTATTATGTTTCCAAGTTGGTTTTTTGTTGTTTTTGTTGTTGTTGTTGTTTTTGTTTGGTTTTGTTTTGTTTTTGGTTTTTGTTGTTGTTGTTGTTGGTTGGTTTTTTTTGTTTGTTTTTTTTTTACAGACCCATTCCTTGATATAATTACAGTGAGACCCACAAGCAGTTTTACAGGGATTCTTGTGAAAGTGATAAGCTTTTATGCAAATTGAAAAAAGTTTAAAAAAAATTCAGAGAAAAATGTTTGGAGCATTCATCACCCTGCTAAGCACTCCCAATCCAGGAAACTTCAGAATCTAGTCTATGTGGAAAAAAAAAAATCTACTGGAATTGAGAACAGGAATTATTTTCTGGGGAGTGCAGATTGTGACAACAGAAATATTTGTTTACGAAGGGCTAGGTAGGGTTGCCAAGTTGTTCTGGTGCCCTGGCACTCTCTTTCTGTCCATGTGCAATCTAGGGAACTGTGCAGCATGTTCTGCTTCTTTCCTTTTACTCTATCCTGAGACTGTAGTCTTAAAAATAATGAATAATTTTTTAAAAAGTATTTACTGGGCTTATATTTTCAGGGAATTCCAGTTAGAACTCTGCTATTTCAAAATTTGGAAGATACAAGTTACTTAGTATAAATGAGTCCTTAATATTATTCCATTCTTAACTGTATGCATATACCTGCCAATTTCCCACAATGAAGTACAAAACACCATCTTTATGTAAATTCCAAGAATTTAACCAAGAGGTTATTGTCACATATTCACATCAATTTTTATGCTGTTAGCAGTTATTGAAAATATCTTCACTAGTGTTTTATTAACAAAGTTAAGGGCTAGCTTCAGGTTCCCATTATGTTTTGCTCTGAGTGTGGCACCTAGTATCTTATGGAACTTGTGAAGAAATTGGGAGTGATGGTATGTTTTTGAGAAGCTGTGCAGGAATAACTGCACACTTTGAAGACATTAAATGCTACCATTTAGTAGCAGTAAGTTTCTTCCTTGCTGTTAAATTGAAGTTTGAATAGATGGAAGGAAAGCATAGTCTCTGCATGTTCAGGAAGCTGTTTGAGAATAGGGATGAGCTTTCTCTAATATCTTAAGTTCTTTGAGTTAGATCAACTTGTAATCAAATTGTGTCTCTGGGCTATTGAAGGATGGGCAAGTGATAAATGCACAAACTGTTTATTCTGCTATAATTATTACGAAAGCAATACTACTCATCTTATTTTTTTTGCTCTCTTGTCACACCAATAGGTGCTGCTACTGATTGATATCCAAGTTTCTTACATTAACACCAACCATGAAGACTTCATTGGATTTGCAAAGTATGTATACAGAGACTTTGTTATAAAGGCAATGTTGGTTTTGTTTGGGTTTAGATTTTCTGGGTTTCTTATGAAGTTCAGAATGCAAGTCCTGAAGTGTGACAGAGAAGTTGGAAGCTGCAAAGTTCTGAATTTGTAGGATCATGGCCTTTCTCAATATACACAGTGTTGAACTCTGTTCCACTTGTAGGGATATATATATTTTTACCCCAATTCACAAGGCTGATTTCACTGAAGATGAAGCTTACGTCTTGATCTGGAATCATGTGCATCTCAGGAAGCATCTTTGGCAAGCTGATGCCCCTGCTGCCTCCATTTTAGGACCACAGAAATGTATAATATTGGTGGTCTTTCCACATTGTTGCTATTGCATATTTTAGGAGCTGTGATTCTGTGTGAAACAATTTTGCTCAGTGTAATGAATGTCACTGAATTATAAGTGTGCCTGCTGTTTGGCTGTAGAGAATAATAGTAGCAGAGTACCCTGCAGGGCCTGGTTTGACGCTCTTCTTGCTTAATTGAAAAGGCTGTGAGAATATTCCTCAGAATGTTCTCCCTCAGCTTCCAGCAATTTCTGCCTCAGGGACTTCGTAACATTTTGACACTAGTAAATACATTAAAAGATGTTTTCACTCTTTGAAGAATAAATATTCCTTCGGCAATATTCATGCCATAGTTGCTATAAGAGTGTTTGGAATTGCAACAGGTTTTATCCGTGTGGGATGCTGGCAACAGAGTTTGGCACCACAGTACAGGCTATACTATGACCTATTCTAGTTAGCACTGTGAAGGAAAGTGTACATCTTTGGCAGTATGGCTTGAAGATTTAAAACGTGGAGTTTAGTGAGCTGGGAGGAGAGAAGGCAAAGCTAGGCACTGTGTATTTGGTTTTAGCAACTTTCTCTAGAATCGTTTTCAGGTCCTAGATAACTTTATCAGTTCACTTAACAAATGACAGGATGTTGTAGGAATGGTAACTGGCCTTCTAGAGGTCAAGATAACAACCTGCCTTCTATTTACTTCTCTTCATCCTTTTTTGACAGGAAAAAGCCTGCTAAAAACACTCTATATATATTCATGATGTGTGTTGTGACCTTGGGAAGTCATAGTCCAGCCTCCTGCTCAGAGGAGGGTCAATGCAGACCAGGTTATTCAGGACTTTGTCCTATCAGATCTGGAAAAATTCCAAAGTTAATGATTCTCCAGATGCAGTCTGTTCATCTGTTTGCCTCTCTTCATTGTGAAAAGACTTTCTTGTGTCAAGTTGGAAACTTCCATGTTTTATAGTTGTGAATTATGGAGTGCCAGGTATATCTGGGTAGGAGTGGCTGGAAAGCTGCCTGGCGTAAAGGG
The DNA here is from genome assembly GCA_024611195.1 of Ceyx melanurus. Taxonomy (NCBI): domain Eukaryota; kingdom Metazoa; phylum Chordata; class Aves; order Coraciiformes; family Alcedinidae; genus Ceyx; species Ceyx melanurus. Next base: position 40,855 of record JANHGL010014406.1, read on the forward strand.
ACCTGGGGGTGTTGGTTGATAGCCAGCTGAACATGAGCCAGCAGTGTGCCCAGGTAGACAAGAGGGCCAACGGCATCCTGGCCTGTATCAGAAACGGTGTGACCAGCAGAAGTAGGGAGGTGATCATGACCCTGTACTTGGCACTTAAGACTACACCTTGAGTACTGTGTCCAGTTTTGGTCACCACAGTACAAGAAGGACATCGAGGTGCTGGAGCGGGTGCAGAGAAGGGCAACGAAGCTGGTGAAAGGGCTGGAAAGCATGGCCTAAAAAGAGCGGTTGAGGAAACTGGGTTTTTTAAGCCTCAGCAAGGCTTTTGATACTGTCTCCCATGGGATCCTCACAGCCAAGCTTAAGAAGTGTGGATTGAGTCATGGTGCA
>JANHGL010014406.1:41335-51796 GCA_024611195.1 Ceyx melanurus
GACTTGGTCTAGGTGATCCTGCTCAGGCAGGGGGGTTGGACTAAATGATCTTCTAGGTCCCTTCCAACCCCTAACATTCTGTGACGACTCTGTGAGTGACGACTCACTCTGTGAGTGATGACTCTGTGACTGAGAGGAGACCTTATTGCCCTCTGCAACTACCTAAAAGGAGGTTGTAGTGAGGCTGGTGTTGGTCTCTTTTCTCAAATTAGTAATGATATAATATGGGGAAGTGGCCTCAAGTTGCGTCAGGGGAGGTTTAGATTGGATATTAGGAAGAAATTCTTCACTGAGAGGGTAGGCGCTGGAATAGGCTGCCCAGGGAGGAGTCACCATCCCTGGAGGTGTTTAAAGAACGAATAGGTGTGGTGCTTGAGGATATGGTGTTGTGGTTAGAGAAATGCTAGGACAAAGGTTGGACTTGATGACCCTGTTGGTCCTTTCCAACCATATTGATTATGTGATTCTGTGATCTGGATCTTTTTCATTGTTTACGGAAAAATCCCCCTCATGGATGCTGCTGCTGAGGCCTGTAGTTCAGACCATGGTCCTCACTGATGTGTCTTCAAAGGAGTTGCAATGCCTCAGTTCAGTTGCTTGGGAAAGCTGCTTCCTCTTTAGTCAGTTGTGACCTAGACATCCCCAGCCACTGTGTAAGAAGCATAAGCAGGGAACAAATGGCTCTTCACTTAAGTTCACTGAGAAGTTAAGCAAGTGTTCCTGTAGTTTGAAACTGATGGGAAGGGAATTATCTTTGTTGACTGCTGCTCAGATGGAAAACTTGGATAGCTAAGAACTATTTGAAACGTAAAATACATAATTTTATGAGCTAAGCAGTAGAAAATACACATTTTAAAATATATTATTGTTAAAGCATTTATATTAGAATCAGAGTATAAAAGACTTTTGGCATAGTCTTTGGGCTTCTGCAGTATCTAAACTCCTGGAGAATAGATTCCTCAGATTTCCTAGTGTCCTTTGTTTTGCAGAGTTTTCTAGCCTGTTGTATCATGTGACTGCAGTGGTTTATAAGCATATATCCTGTGAACCTCTTTCATACAAATGAGAGCGCAGGACATCTCAAACTGTCTTGCAGTATTGATGGGCCTAAGGCAGGTACAGTGCTCTGTGAATTGGCTTGAGAAGGATTTTAAACTACTCATATTTAGAACAACTTTGCATAGTTATGAAATTGTGAAAGAATATTCATGTTTGTCTCTTCTAGTAGAATGAGTGGTAAAATGGTGGGATTTGGCATGTTTCCAATTGGTGAATTGAGACACGCTTCCATCTATGTAAAAAGTGATTTTCCAAAACCAAACCAAAAGAATGGCAAATAGGTTTCCCAAAAGCATCTCTTGTGTGTTTCTTAACAGATCAACATTGGTGAGAAGTAGTGCTGTGTTTTCTGTGGTCATGTTATTTAATAATAAATAATGCATCAAATCTTACGCAGCTCAGATGATGCACCAGAGACATGCAGTGTTACATGGTCAAAAGGATCTGGATGATTAAGTTATTTCAGTGAATAGGCACATGTAATAAACATCCACGTGGATTTTCTGATGGACAGCATATGGACTGATGGTTTGATAGAGTATGACCCAAAGGACAGGATCAGACTTTGGACAGGATTTGGTGCTTCAGCAATTCTTTAGACCAGCAGCTGTGCACAAAACAGGTGCAGGATTGGCCCTCAGACTGTGGGCCTGAGCATATCTTTTAGTCTTACTTTTTCAGAGCAGCACTTGTAGCTGATCCAATATGTATGTTTTTTTCTTGAGTTAATCAATGCCTGGTGAAATGGTAGAATCTAATCCAAACAAAACTTAATGTCAGCAGAACTGACTGCTCTGGTGTCTGAGTAGCCAAAGCTCACTCTGAGCACTTTTCTTCCTCTTTCCATCAGTATTTTATTTTTGTGACCTAACACAAATTACCACATAATGAAAATGCGTTTAGAATTGATGGCAACTTGTATGCTTTTGAGACAGGAGTGTATTTTGTTTCAGGAACCAGTCTTGCCAGAATTTAGGAATTGAACAAAATATTTTAAATATGGTTTAATTTCAAAAATGCTCTATTTTTATATGATTCCAGCTTTTTGGTGGTTTCATCCATTAGTTATATTTACATCCTCAAAGTGCGTATAAAAATATAATATTCAAAACAAACTGTTAAGACCAAGCTATTAAGGAGCCTTCAACAGGGAAGGATTTTGTTGTACCATGCTAAGTAACAGAAATTACTTTCTTTTTGTCTCTTTGGAATATTTATAGAGGTTAATGTTTCCAAAGTTACCCACATGAGGCATAACTTCTCTATGCTCTGTAACTAATAGCAATCCAAGTAGGATGTTGTTACAAAGGAGATGATTGCTAGGAGCTGTCTGCTGTGCATGACCCTTCTGTCCCAAGCAGGCAGGTATCAGCTGGCATTCCTATATTGTAAGAAAAAGTAGTTGAAATATACACATATAATCAATGATTTTTCTGTCTTTCTTTGTTGCTCTAGCTTTCTGTGCTGGAATTGGAAGTAACTGTTATTGCTAAAATCTATTCCTCAGGAGCTGGTTTAGTCTGAGTTTCTTCAGTGTAACTGTTTTCCTCTGCTTCCCTTAGTGCCCAACAAAGAAGCAGTCAGGTTAACAAAAGTGCAGTGGGAAATCAGGTAGGCATCTTAACAGAGAATACTGGCATGTGCAACTTAATCCAAGCTTTTTGGTTCTTTTTGGCTGTGTTCATTTGTTATAAATCGATCATTTACCTTTTCTGCTTCAAACATCATATATGTGTCATCATTGCCTTGTTTTACTGAATTTTTCAGATTCACTTGACTTTCATTTTTATCATTTTTTAATATTTCTGCTGCTGCTTGCACTTCTGGTTAGCGTCTCCCCTTCCATGCCGTTCAGTGCATTGAATCTTTCATGTTACACATCAATGTATTTTGTTGTTAACTGCAAACTTGTGAATTTCAGAATCCAAAATGCTGGTGAGTACTTGCTTTTGTGTGCTTTGTCAGGTCATTTTACTAGTTCTTATGTGTTCCCAACTTAATAGCAGTGAAGAGGCAATTCAGCAAGCCAAGTGGATTTACATTTATCTCGTCTAAAAACTTCCATTTGACTTCACAGAGATACTATGTACCATAGGCCCTGCTCAAAGTAAACAAAGAAGAAATGGTCAATGGTTTCATGTTAATTAGTATTTTCACTCCGATTAATTAATGAAATTACTTGTTTCTTTCTTTTTATCACATAAAAATAGGGGATTGATTCTGCAGGATGCTGAGTGCTCCTGAGCTTTGCATCTTTCTTTACTTTTGTGTGGGCCAGGAGTTGCTTAGTGCTTCACAGGATCAGTCTTCTTTTTGTATGAGATGAAAAATAATGAAAGTGCTACAGCTTTGAGGGTTTCTGCTCACTGTGAGGGTTTTTGCAAAGGCTTAAACAGGAAGAAAATGTTAAGGAATTGTTACATACTTTAAAAGGAAATAAAAAAATCTAGTAAAAGACAGAATGAGATTTTGTATAAATAATTACCAGTACTGAACGGCTTCCTGATGTTTTCATGTGCAGTTTGGTCAAACAGTGCTCAGGAGATGAAAGGTCAGAGTTTTCAGATGTAATCACTGAGTTTAGATCCCTTAGCTCTTATCATTCAGATAAACCTGACAGTTCAGAAAGTCTCTTATTTTGGTGTAGGTTCTACCTTTTATTTTTTTGGTGTTTTTTTTTTTTGTTGTTGTTGTTTTGGTTTGGGGTTTTTTTTTTGTCATCTTTTGGGGGATAGAAATCCAACCTCTTCCTCCTACCAAGATATTGCTAGTTATTTTCGAGATGTTAGTTAAAATAATCCATTAACTTCTTGGATGTTGATGGCCCCCCACAGCCAGACCAGATTTTTTGATGTAATATATGGTTTATACTAAAATGAAAAAAAAAGGTGAAAGGTCTAAACACAGAAATGGCTTCAAAGACTAGTCTCTCCCCTTAGAGGACAGATTTTCTCCTTATCTAGCTGTGGTTCAACATGTGTCAAACGCAACAACAACTGTCATCACTTTAGAGTGTCCCATAAAAGGAAAATCAACTAATTTTCTGGCTTCTTGAAAATACAGAAATAAAATGAATGTTTTATGGTGATGGTGCGGTTTTTTTTGTTGTTTCTTTTCTTGCTTTTTTTTTTTAATTAAGTGAATACTCTCTCTAAAGAAATTGAGAAAAAGCTTGGTGTTATAAATTATGTGTTGAAATTTGTTTGTTTTTGGTATAGAGGACTTTGCTGAACCTTTTAAAGATAAGAAACATATGTTTAGAAGTTAATTGTTTGGAGTTGAAAAGAATGAGAAAATGTTTCTGAAATAAAACTTCATTCTTGCAATTTACTATTTCAGGGAACCAATCTACCGCCTTCAAGGCAAATTGTACGAGCTAAGTTCTGTAAGCTTTATTGTTGCTTTTTCATTTAGCTTCTCAGAGGGCAAAGTTTGTCTCTAACACATTGGTTTGTTGAATATTTGCTAATAAACTCTTTAATATTAAACTGTCTTGTCTGTAACACTTCCTCAACAAAGTATAGTTGCAATTCATCACTTAACTGCTACTAACCTGCTGTTACAAGTATGAACTAGTATAACTTAAAATGTGGTAGAAAACTTTGAATACAATTAATATTTTATAATTTACTGAGTTCCACAAGCTAAAATAACTAATTGGTATTAATTTTATTATATAATTGGAAATTAATTTTTATCTGATGTAAGTGCCTCTATTCATAGTAAAACTGTTTGAAAGGTGAGCAAATAAGTTTCTGGCAATTGAAAAGAAACATTAGCTCTTGAGTAAATTAACATGCTGTTTCATGGTACAGGTACTATTCTTGGTATTTTGTTTATATAAGGGAATTACTTCTGATAGAAAAAGTGAGTTTATTAATAAACTTAGAAAGATTTCATGCCTTTTTAGCATTTTCATGGCACCAGGAGTGTCAATGTATCATGGACAGACTCTTCTAACCTTTTTACTTCAAGAGTAAATAAATATGTGAATGCCTTTTAATATTACTAATTAGAATTAATTGTCTAAACAGAAGTTAATTTTATAACAAGATACTCCTGGTTCAGTTATGGTTAGGTGTGACAACTAAATTTCTGTTTCATGTGCATTCTTTGATGCATGTGTGAACCTGTGATGAAAACTTACATATTTTTTCAGTTTGTTGCCAAATCGTCAAATTACAGTAGTTATTTCAAACAACCTTAAATTAACCTTAAGTTTAATAAAGGGGGGGAAAAAAAAAACCCAAACCAACAAAACATTGATTCTAACAGCAGCTGAACTGTGTCTCTTGGGAGATCAAGATCATTCAGTTGTCCCAAAATAGTGGGATACTCATTGGCAATCTGTTGCTTGTTTGTTTTTTGTATCTTGCTTTGAACTGGAATGATGCAGGTAACTATTAACTATTTCTATGTATCTCAGAAATAGGACGAGCACAGTGGTACTGCATTTTTGGAAGAAGTGTAATGCCATTTCCTCTTAACATATTTTTGCTCCTTTTTCCTCTAGTACTAATATATCCTCCTCTCACGCTTAATCTTTGGCCTTTTTTGTTTATCTTTGCTATCGCCTGAGGTTTTGACGTGACTCCACAAAGTTTCTTTTTTAAGCCACAGGTTAGTCTGTCTTCTAATTTGCTCGAAATGACCAGTGTAATGCTTGGTTTTAGCGCACTAGCAAGATGTGGCTTCTGAAAGCTGACCCACTTTTAACTGTCTATTTTGTGTGCTGAGATTTTTTGTGACTAAAACTGAGTGTTTAAAGCTCCCTTTCCTGATCAAACTTCAAAGATGAAGGGGATATTGCTCCATGTGCCCAGCTGATACTCTATATCAGAATGAAAGATACTGAAATTATAGAGGATTATATAGAATTTATATGAAATTCTGTTTTGTGTTTGACTTCTGTGACAAAATCTGCTGCTTACTTAGTCCCAGTAATTGGAGAAGGTTTGATCTGAACTATAAGTTTAAAGTCACTGTCCAAGTGATTTGGAGACTTGGATAGAAGGCTTTGTTTTACCTGGCCTCTTTAACAATGCTATGCCACCAATCTGATTCACTTGTTCTGGACACAAGTAGCATTCAGTCCCCATGAGTTGACTTGAATTGTAGTGCTAATAACCTTTTCACCTAGTAACTTCTTTTTGTTAATTCTGCTTTTATAGTCTATTTTGCTGCTTCTTTCCTTCAGATATACTTAAATCCTTTTACCTTGCATGACCCAAGGAAAAAAGTGTGTTTACAGAAATTTTTTAAGCAAGGAGATGGAAATAGAAACTTGTGCCATGGTCAGTGATGTGGTCATGACACAAATCATGACATGGTTTTTCTGTTAAAAAATGCTAGTGTTTCTCTAAAAGAGGTGGTGCCTCTGGACAACCATATGATGCTAAATTTTTGAAGTATTCTTGAGTGAGATGTGCTGTTAAATTTTCACCTTACTGAGACTAGAGAAGTTTTGCTGTTCTAAATGTCCTTTATCTATAGTTATTTTTTTTAGGTTAAGATTCCTTCATGATTTACATAATCACTTAAATCTCTCTGACTTTATTTGAAAGTGTGTTTCAGTTTTCACTACTGAGTGCTTTGCTTTACATCTTTCTTTGAGGTAGACATATTGAGGACTTAAAATTAATGACAGTGGCTTTTGTGATATACTGTGCAGAGATTTTTGGGGAAGCAATGTCAGTATATCGCTATCAGAACAAACTGATTAGTTTATGCTCTGACATTTCACAGATCATAGTGAAATACTGTATTAGGTTTCCCCTCTAATCTGTTATTACTTTTTAGCTTCTGCAGTACAAGAGTCTTTGTAATTGAATCCAAAGAACCAATATCTTGTGAGGATGCCTCAAAGTAGTTTCTGCAGTTTTTTGTTCTTTCAATGTGCTTACTATTTGGTAACACTTGTTATGACAGTGATTAGAAGGTAGAATAGTGCCTGGAGTTGTGTTGTGCATTCAAAACTGTTTCAGTGGAGTTACATAACACAACTTTTAGAGAGTTATGCTGCTGCTTGTCTTGTTGTGGAAGTAGCTGGTCTCATGATTTTCAGACTCTGCCAGATTAGTTTCACTGAGCTCTCACATTGAAATAATCTTTCAAATACATCTCTTAAAGAAATGGAACACTTTCTGATTCTCAAATCTATTTTTTTTTTATTTTTTTTTTTTACAAATACCTTACTTGATTTAATGGAATAAGTAATATATTAAATTTAATTATCTTGTGAAATCCCTCTTTCCTGTTTGTGTGAAGTGGTGGAGAGTGAGAACAACAGATAGGATTTGGGTTTTGTGCAGCTGAGCTATCAAAAAATTACTTCCTTCTGGCTTGTTCATGTGCATTTGTATCCTCTAAATTTCATTTTTCAGAGACACCCAGATTAGGTATCAGGACCCTGAAGGAAGGAACTGTGTCATGTCTTGTTCATCCTGTACATGGGGTCCAACTACCGGTCAGAATATTGTCTTCACTAGCTTCTGGCAATGCCCATATTTTTCACCTCCTGAAGTTCATAACTCATGTCACTAATATCCGGTTTTAGAGAGTGATATTTAAAAATATGATAGAAAATATGAAAATGGACCTCTTAAACCCAAACCAACCAGAAAATGAACTGCTGAAAACAATAATGCAATGCAATACTTTGATTTTTTTCACGCCAACATAGCTAAGACAGTAGTTAAAAATACAAAAACAGCAAACAACCCCTCCCATTGGAATTTTTTAACTTAAGTAGTTTTTTATAAAAATCTTTGTTTCTTGTTGCCCATAGAAGGGTGCGTATTTCTAAAATACAGCTTGAGTTATTCTTTTAGAAACTGGCTGGAGTTTAAGGTGTAACTCAGCTTCTCTGAAAAGTAAAACTATGTTGCTTAATCTCACCTTGATCCAACATTTCCCCCTCGCTGACCCCACACTGGTATTGAGTATTTTGAAAGTGTAGCTTTTTGTTGTTAACAAAGTGTGACTGGGAATCATGAACAATTCATTGAAAAGAGTATGAGGCTTAATATGCTAAAATAATCTTTTATCTCTTGACGTCCTCTGGAACTGCTTCCAAGTATTTTGGAATGTGTCCAGGATATTTTAGGGAACATGGTACCCTTGTTTTCCAGAAGGGCATAAACAGGTCTAGAAACTTGGACATGGAGAACATCAAGATACTGATGTAGGTTTGGTGTCTTGCTCATAATGCTGTGTTGCATGGGAATGACAGCTGCATCTGATCCTCAGCACACAGGATTTTTGAGGAAACAGCTGGCAAATTCCTTCCTTTACAAGACAGTGATCAATGTTTGTATTTGCAAGTCAGCTTGTTTCTGTCCTCACCCGGTGATGGTTATGCATCCATCTATGGGGATATGTGTTGGACTGCAGCAAGACTGTCTTTTGGCATCACGCAAATTATGTAGTTCCTACATTAGAAGTATTAAAAGCTTCATTACTTCTTAAATAGCTTAGATGGTTGTGTGTTGTTTTTCAAATATTTTCTAAATCTTGGCTTGGTCTGTTCTGAAACCTCTACGACAAATGCATTCTTGTCTTAAAATGACATTTGACTCTTGTTACCATAGTTATGGTAATGATGAAGGAAAGCACAGAATGGAAAAAGGAGAGAGTTCTACTTCCCTTTTAAGTGCTCATCACCTCTAATGTTCTTGAACATGCCACTCAGGTGTTTCTTACTGGTTTGCTTCTAGTAACCACCTCTTCATCCCCATTGTGACATCTGTCTTCACATCTTTTATCTTGTCTAAGATGTGTCCCCAAACTAGTTTTCACTCGTGTGCTGAGTATTGCTGCAGGAAGAAACGAGATGGTTCAAGTTCCCTGCATCTGTGTGATGAGGCGTTCTCATGTTCAGAGTATCATAGGAAGGACCATTTGCTTTCTCTTGTATGTGTTGGAAAACAATAAATGGTCAAATAGAATTGAAAGTTTCTGTATGATCCATGGATCAGTTCTCATGACCATTCTCTCTTCTTCACCTCTGGAATTGTCTCATTCCTCAAGGTTTCTTCCGTCCCTCTTTATCTTTTCATGACATAACCCCCTGGTCTTAATATTTACAGCCATGCTTTTCCCATCTGTTCTTTCATCTTCGGCTTATATCTGTTCTATGAAGTTCAGCTTTACCGATTTTTTCTCCTGATTTTTATTGCTGCCTTAAGTTTTTGGTTGTTTGGTGGGCTTTTTTTTCCCCCTCTTCTACTTTATGAGAGGAAAATGGCTCTTGTATAGCTCTCCTTAATGCTTCCTATCTTAAATTAACTATAGAAGACCTTTCCACTTTGTAATTTGCTTCATCCCCTTCTGAAAATTCCCAGTGCGTGCCAGAAGCCATATGCTTTGCCAGAATCCAGGTGGTATTCCTAATATCCAACTTTATGAATTACTGCAATAATTAGACTAGGTGAGAATGGTCATATGAAGTTATATGGACTTTACATTGTGTTGTTATACAGCAAGATAGATATCTTCAAGTTTATATGATCCTTAACGCACTCATGCTTACTGTAAGTATATGATGATACTTAGGCTTCTCACTCCAACCTTTTGACTGAATACACTACTGACTTGGTTATATTTTGGTTTAGGTTTTTCCTTGAATGATAGGAACTTGCAAAACTTCTTGAATTTGCCAGAGACTGAAAAAATGCACCTATTTTCATTTAACTTAGCAAGTCTTTGTTTAAAAGAATGAATGCAGAAGCAGAATTATGTGAAATGAGTAATGAACTGAACTTGTGCTTGACTGCACCTCTGCACAGGTCATCCGGAAAGGCTGGCTGACCATCAACAACATTGGCATCATGAAAGGAGGAGCCAAGGAATACTGGTTCATTCTAACTGCAGAAAGCCTGTCCTGGTATAAAGATGATGAAGTAAGTAGTGAAGAGTTTTTTTCTAATGGAAGAAAACCAATATTTATCCAATCTTCTGATATTAACTTAAAATATTAAATATACAGGCTGTTTTCTTCAAATTCTCTGGGTTGATTCAGGGAGAATGTTGATCCTGAAAGACTTCTGTTGAGTTGTTGATAACAAATACAGGATGTTGTGTGGAATATTTTTGTTTGGGTTTTGTGTGTTTTGTTGTGTTTTGGGTTGTCTTTGTTTTAAATGTTTTTTCTACTTTTCTCTCTTCCTGTAGTTTCAATGTATTGATGAGGGGAAAACAAAACCAAAAAAAAAAAGAAAACAGAAACCCGTTTGGAATATTCTAGTTATTGTGCTACGCCTGTTTGGACTGCTGTTGCACATATACCGTAATTTGATCATAAACTCATTTAGAAGTAAGTTTACTTACTAAAATAAAAAATTTACTGAAGTAAGTAAATTTAAAGTTTATTATAAAATTTTAAAATTTTAAATAGAAATTTAA
>JANHGL010014407.1:0-66488 GCA_024611195.1 Ceyx melanurus
CTCATTAGGTCTTATCAACATGGGTTGTTCACTGACAGTAAATCATGACCTTTTTCTGTGAGAAAACTCTCCACATATTAAGATTTCTTTGTTCCTTCCTGATGATGCTTTTTTCTTTTTATTTTTTCAATTATTTAATAAATAAACAATATATTTCAGATCATAAGAAAGATGGTGGTGAAGAAAATTGTATAAAAAACCCTCTGAATACTTTTTTTAAAATTGGTTTTGTGAATAAAAGAAATTACTATGAAAAACTGTAGTGATTTACTAGAGAAATTGTCTTACCTGATAAAACTATTTCTGAAAGGCTTCAGTGGATTTTGTGTTGCTTTGTTCATGATTATGTGATATTACAGATTGTTTCATTAAGCTTGCAAGATATATCAATAAGGAAGGGTGTCTTTCTCACATCTCTGTGCTATGAAATAGTGTGCATTAGTAAGGCTTCATTCTAACTTTTTCCTCTTTTATTCACCTGAAAACTGGAAGAAATACAGAACATTATATGTGTCTTGTAAGGGAAGTAAGCAGGCAGTTGGGAAATTGAGAGGGAGAGGATGGAAACACCATAGAGAGATGAGACATCTTTGTGGAAAAGAATGATTGCCAGAGGAGCTGACCTTCTAGTACATTTCTTCTATTTGCTGACGGGCAGCATATCACTTTCTAAGCTGCAGAGGAGCACAGGAATCACATCTGTATATGTACTTGGAAGTTTTTTGTGACTGGGAGAAAAGCAACCTGAAAAAAAACCAGCCCGACCCATAAAGAAAGGGCTTGAAAGAGTGATGGGAGCTTGATGGCAGGAAGGCTTATTTTTATATTTTTGTCTCTCTCCCACAAAGGTTTAGGAAAGACCAGGGAGAGTTAGTCCCAGTGAGAACTCCCTGTGCAGTGCTCATTCTTAGTTCTTTTTTTCCCATTGAAAAAGACAAATAAATGTGCAGTAGCCAATAATTTGACTTTTTGATTAAGCACAATCTTTAGAGTTTCAGCAATGCAACAAACCAAAGAATTATTTTGCAGAAGGGAATAAAAACTTTTTGTTTCTAACCTAGGAACTATTGCAGCGTCACTTGGGGCTCCTTCAGATTTGGTCACGTCAGAGGTAACAGCCAGAGGATTCCGGGTGAGCTGGACCCATGCACCAGGCAAAGTGGAAAAATACAGGGTTGTGTACTATCCCACTCGAGGAGGACAACCAGAAGAGGTAAGATGAGGAAAAGCTTCCCAGGATTTTTTAATGCAACAGAAAGAACTAGCCAGACAGAAAATCCATTGTCTTATTTAATCTACACTGAAATTCCCTATGAGGACTCTGAAGCTCACTACAGAAAGGAACTGCCTGCATTTTTGCTTACACATACTTTTATTTGAACCAATTCTTATATAATTCCCCTCCACCATTTTGTTTACATGAACAGAAGAGGTAGGAGCTGATGGCAAGGCAGATTTTCAGTTCTAAGAAAAGTAATTAATAAGAGAAAGATGATAGGGGTGTATACTGTGGGACATCTATAACTGGTCATTGAGAATTTGGAGAGAAGAGTTTAGTTGAATTAGGACTGTGGTGGTTTGGCCTTGTCTGGACACCAGGTGCCCACCCAGTTGCTCTATCACTCCTTCTCCCTCCTCTCAGCTGCACCAGGGGGAAGAAAATAAGATTAAACTTGCGGGTTAAGACAAAGGCAGTTAAATGAAAATCAAAACAAGGCTGCATATGGAAACAAAAGAAAGCTGAGATTTGTTCTCTACTTCCCATCAGCAGGAGCTGTTTGGCCCTTTTTGGGATGCAAGGCTCCAAACACACAGCAATTGCTCTGGAGGGCAAGCTGATGCTGCCACTCCCCTCCTCCTTTTTCTAGCTTTTATAGTTCAGCTAACATCATATGGTCTGGAATATCCCTTTGGTCAGTTTAGATCACCTGTCCCAGTCATTTCCCCTCCCAAGATCTTGTCCACTCCATCCCACTGCAGGGGGACTGTTGGAAACCAGTCTTGGTGCTGTGTGAGCCCTGCCCAGCAGCAGCCACAACACAGGGGTGGGATCAGCACCTTACCAGCTCTCAGTGCAAATCACAGCCCTGGGGTGGCTGCTGTGGGAAAGTTTAACTCCGGCTCAGTCAGAACCAATACAAGGACCTAGGCATTTTGGATATGGAGAAATATGCAGTGGAAGAAGATTTTGACTTCAGCTCTCAATTTACAAAATTGAATGGAAAGACAAAAGAACAGAAGCACTTAACTAAGGATCTGTTTTATTTCTTTTTGTGCTAGAAACTTGTTTAGCATGAATATGTATTAATGTCAGTCTGAAGTACTATGTGTGTACATATATAGTACTAAAGGAATATTTATGATGGTATAGTAATTATATCAAAAGATGCCTGATATACACTCTTAAACTGTATTCCATACACTTCATTTAAGCATTTCTAAGTGGCTACATATCAGATAAATATTGTTATCTATATTGTTGATATTCTTTTTTTCAGATGCCTTATTTTACATAAAGGTAGAAAAAGCAAATTGATTTATGGATTGAACTTTCATAGATTTATTCTTAGATGGCATTGTAAAAATTGACTGAAAGAGGGATTGATTGATTTGCTGGTAATATAATTAGTTTGCTTTATATGTATTTAGTTGAATTTTCTTCTTAACAGGTTGTGGTAGATGGAAGCTTATCAACAGCAGTTCTGAAAAACTTGATGTCTTTAACTGAATACCAGGTAGCTGTATTTGCTATATACTCCAATGCTGCTAGTGAAGGACTCCGAGGAACTGAAACTACACGTAAGTATCCTTATCATGTTGGTTACAAATTTGACTCTTTGCATTCAGTTACACTCTGTAAGCATTAGTCTTCATGAAAAAGAAATACAGAAAGGAGTCTTTGAATTTAGCTGCTTTTAATGCTTTTGCCTTAAATTAATTTTTGTTTGAATTAATTCTGGTCTAAGTTGCCAAGGTTGAATGCTCTGTGGATATTTAAACTGTGGTAAAAGTTTTATCTCTGGGATGAACTTTGAAGTCAGTTGTATTGAATTAAGTAAATTATAACACACCTAGTCTTTGGGTGTAGAGCCAAGTTTAATAAATGAGGTTTTTGTCTGAAGATAGTCTTGAGAATGGAGGATTAGGTGGCACCAGAAATACCTGACTGTGATTCCCACCAGTGCCAAAGATTTCAAGGTAATGTATGTAAGTTCCTTTTTCAATGATTCAGTTATTTTCTGTCTGTAAAATGGTAGCTTGGGATATCATTAGTATGAATACATTTACATGTTGGGGTTCTGTGATGAAAACTATGCAAGTACCTGAGAAATGTGATGCTATTTGTCATTTCAATTTTATGTGTTTGCAAAATACAGTTAGTATTTCATTAAATACAACAAAGTATTAGGAATGTAAGTAAAAAGGAACTTTTTAGTTCACACTAGGAGTCAGGAAGTCAATATGTGGTACATCAATAGTTGATATCTGCTGGAAGAAAAACACAGTGGGCCTCAAGCAATCTAGAAGATTTCTACAGTGCTTTGACAACAACTTCCTGACACAAGTGGTCAAGGACACAGCAAGAGAGAATGCTCTGCTGTAGATGGTACTTAAAAACAATTAAGAACTGATGGAGAGGTTTAAAATTCACAAGTAGCTTTGGTTGAGATGGTGGAATTTGGTATTCTAAGAGTAGGAAGGAGTGCAAAAAGCATGAGTACAGCCCTGGATTTCAACATAGAAGTCTTCATTCTCTTCAGAGATGTGCTTGGAAGAATCCCAAGGGATATGGTCCTTGAGTGAAGAGGGATCCAGAAGAGCAGATTGAAACGCAAAGATCATATCCTACAGGCTCAAGAAAGGAGCATACTGACAAGGAGGAAATCAAGCAAAGGTGATAGGAGGCTGGCATGGATTAGCATGGAAGTCATAACAGAACTCAGATATAAAGAGTATAAAAGATATAAGAAGAGGCAAATGACTGCAGGAGTGTAGACTGGTGGTCTGATCTTGCAGGGATAAGTTTAAGAAAGCCAAGGGAAACCTGGCAGCAACAAGAATAGACTCTACAAGGGCACAAACAGTGAAAGGAAGATGGAGGAAAACATTGGTACCTTCCAGAATGAAATAGAGGACCTGGTGCCAAACAAGGTGGAAGACACTGAGGTTCTAGTCACTTCAAGTCCATGAGACTGGATGGGTTGAATCTGTGAGTGCTGAGAGCTGGCTTTTGTCATTGTAAGGATAGTCTAGATTATCCTTAATAGGTCATGGTGACTTCGAGAAGTTCCTGAACACTAGAAGAAAACAAATGTCTGTCCTTTGTGAGGCAGGATCTAGGGAATTACAGGCCAGCCATTGTCACTTCAGTCTCCAGGAAGGCGATAGAGCAACCAATCTTTGAAAATGTCTTCTAAACACATAAAGGACAAAGAGGTGATTTGAATTAGTCACCATAGATATAGGAAGGGAAAAATGTGTTTGACCTGACACAGTTCAACAAAGGGAAGGGCAAAGTCCTGCCCCTGTGGAGGACTAACCCCATGCATCAGTAAGTGCTGAAAGATCATAATCTGGAAGGCAGCTCTGCTGAGAAGAACCTGGGGGATCTTGATAACAAGCTGACAGTCAACCAGCAATGCAGCCTCATCACAAAGAAGGACAAAAGCCTCCTGGGTTGCATTAGGAAAGGATTGGCAGCAAGTTGAAGGAAGTGATTCTTGCCCTCTGCTCAGCACTGGTGAAGAACACCTAGATGTTTGGTCCTGTACTGGGCTCCCCAGCACAGGAGAAATACAGACTTATGAGAATGAGTCCACTGAAAGGCCACAAACATGATTAAGAACTTGGACCATCTTTCATGAGAGGACAGAATGAGACAGCTATGGGTGTTCAGCCTGGAGGAGAGAAGGCTCAGGGTAGTCTTATGTAATAATCCCTGAAT
The DNA here is from genome assembly GCA_024611195.1 of Ceyx melanurus. Taxonomy (NCBI): domain Eukaryota; kingdom Metazoa; phylum Chordata; class Aves; order Coraciiformes; family Alcedinidae; genus Ceyx; species Ceyx melanurus. The sequence continues at coordinate 4,946 of JANHGL010014407.1, forward strand.
GAAGAAGGACCCAGACTCTTCTTGATGTTGCACATTGAAAGGACAAGAGTCAGTGGGCACAAATTAAAAGCCATGAAATTAAATCTGAACATGTGAAGACCCAATTTTATTGTGATGGTGGTCAAATACTGGAACAGGTTCTCCAGTGAATTTGTGGAGTCTACATCTCTGGAGATATTTAAATCCAACTGGATGTGATTCTGAACTACCTGCTCTAGCTATCCTGACTAAACATGGAAGTTAGCTAAACTGGATGATCCTAAGAAGTGCTTTTCATCCTCAGTGATTCTTTGATTCTGTGTCAGTCCTAATCTTCTCAATCTGTAAAGAAAATAAAACAGGATCATATAAAATTATTTAAGACTCCAATTTTAGTCTCAGTTCTGGAAATGTAATCTCCAGCCATGTTATACCCCCATAGCGTGGTGTTAGCAACTGATTAATTTATTGAGGCAGAGAGAACAGTCACATGCTGAGCCGACAGGATTGTTCTGTATTGCACCTGGTATTCCTTTGAAGTCACCTAGTCAAGTCCTGACAGAGCTCAGCCCTGCTGCCTTGCTGAGAGCTGATCAGATCACACCCCAGGGTTATGCAGCATCAAGCATTTTACGCAGCTGTCTTTGATAGTGTGCTGAACTAATAGTATGACATGTGCAAGTATTAATCATTCCACATGCTATAAAATACCTTCAATTTGAAAGCATTTTTAGTATCCTAATGGAGAAATTTTATAAGCAAAAGTGTGGATTACATCCCTGCTTTTGTGAGACATACTGACAGAGTTAAATAGTCACCAATCACATTTGTTCATATAGAACATTGAAAATAGTTTACAGGTATGTGAAATCTAAATATGCATGTTCAATATGCATAATGGGCAGGCAATTACAAATGTTTCTTATTTAATAGCCACTTCTAACTTGAAATAAATATGAAATACATTCACATTTTTATTTGCTGCAAATATATATTTACTTGTTTTAGTTTAGTTGGTTTTTAGTAGGTTTAATTTATCTTTATGCTAACAGAATGTAGATACTCTGGCAACTGTCCAAGACGTAAATAAACATTGTCTGCTGGATACTTGTATTTGAGATTCTGAGCTCTTCAGCTAAGAATTCCAGTAGAAAACAGCACTTGCTTAATTTCCAGTTACTCCTTCGTTAATTATTATTCATATTGTCAGAGTATCCAGGAGTTCCTGTTGAGAATTAAAATATGAGTCTTAAGTTAATTAGCAGATACTTCTTTTGTAGGTTTTTAGAATAAAAATAAGGAAAAGAACAAGTGATAGATACTCTCTCTGTGATCCTGGGGCAGTTTGAATGGGAATGAGATAATGTGGTAGAAAGTGCCTTCAGAATATCACAACATGTAGTTTCTTTCTATAGGTATCAGAGGTCTATGTGGAGCTCTGAGGGAGGAGACTGAAGCACGTTTGAAAATGTTTTGGGGTAGTTTCTCTCTATAATCAGAAGAATTGTAGGAAGTCATGGGAACATAAATCAACACATCAACAAGGGTTTAAATAGGGTGGAGGTAGGCTGTGGAAGTTTTGGAAGTGAAGATAGATAGGTAACCTGGAAGTCAAAGCCTAAAAGGAGGGCTGGGGTGAAGTTCTGCCCATGTTTACAGACCTGCACAACTGACTGAGTGAAGGACCTCAATGAACAAGAAAGGACAAGGCTGGCATGGTTTGTGTATGGGAAGTTCACAGCTTTGTTAGAGCTTGCTGAACATAGCATAATAAATATACCTCTTCTTGGAGATGTCAGCCAGGCAGGCTTCAATTGTTGTTTGGACAAGGAGATTAGAGAAGCTCTGTGAATTATTAGCATTGTAGTTAGAATTGGTTGCTGAATCTGTCTTTGCAGATCAGAGTCTTCAGAAACATGCAAAGCAGAGCTTTGTAGAGGCTTAATATCCAGCTTATTACAATATCTCTGAGCTTTTCTGAGGAAAGGTTTGTCTATTTTTTTTAACACCCTTTGAGTCATCTTAGGGGCTAAACACAGTCTACAAGTTCCAAAGGAGCAGCCTTGTATCTCTCCTGTGACAGCTGGTGGGAGCCAGTTTAGACAGTCCAGGCCTTAAACACACAAGAGTCCTAGGCACAGTATTTTGATGAGTTCAATGTGCTCATTCAGGGTTTCCTCCAGGGTGTCCTACCTCATGGCTGTTTCTGCCACACTATGACTCTGGAACTATTGCCAGAAAGAACCCCCTCTGGCAACTGCTGCTTGTTTCTGACAGCATCCATGCCTGCTCTGCAATAGCAAGTGGCCATCCTCCTGAAGATCAGGGGAAGGAAGGGTGAGATCTGAACAGAGTGATTTCTTGCATAAATCCTCCCATGTGAAATGTTCAGAGCCCTTTAGGACAAAGAGCTGAAACACTTTGTAGAGAGTAATTCTGCCCTGCTGTTAGAATAATGTCTTTGTTTCTCTAATGCTGCATGCTTTTATCTATAATCAGCTCTTCATAGTTGTGGCATACAGACAGCACTGCCATGCCTGGAGATAGCTGTATTCCTTTGTGATTCTAGGGGTGAAATAAACTGTCTGAAAAATAGCTGTCTGTTCAAGTGTGACAACTGAAGGGGTCTTTCTCTTGTTCCACTGTAGTTGCCTTGCCAATGGCATCGGATCTGCAATTGTACGATGTGTCACAGAGCAGCATGAGAGCCAAGTGGAATGGAGTAGCAGGGGCTACAGGTTACATGGTCCTATATGCTCCCCTCACAGAAGGACTGGCAGCAGATGAGAAGGAGGTGATGTATTGTGCTTTCATTTGAATAGCAATTATTCAAAAAATTAATTGTTTGAAGAATAAACTAGTATGTGGTCTTTAACTTCCAAATTGATCAGCAAATACTTTGGTACTGTATGTGTTACAGACTATGAATAAAGTGCAAGTACCAGCTGATTTATTTTATATACCATTGCCATAAAACCAACAAAAATAATTTCAGCTGAATTAAAGTGACTCTCTAGAAATTATATATAAAGTGATACTGTGTCATCATATAAAACTAACACTCAAAGAAGAAAAAATAAAGTAAAACTAAGATATTGCAAAGTGTGTTATTAGAAGAATATGAAGTTTTGCCTTTGATCTCATCAGGACCTTTAAAAGTAAATACAATTTGGAGATGTCATCTTTATTGGTTTTCTTTTAGTTCTTTTCAACTATTGTTCTTTACATTTAAAAATAATGCCTGCTTCCAAAAGGTATTTTTAGATGATACTTTAATAAGGAAAAGAAGGTATGACAAGTTAGTCTATTCTTCTGCCACTAAAAGAGTAAAACCAGTGGACTTTTCTAAAGTGCTGGTGTAATTACAATGGAACTTCTGGCATATGGTTTAAAAGTTTTTATGCTCAAGCTTCTAGTACATAATCTTAATTATATGTAAACATTTCTCTGTTCAAGCAAGAGCACTTAAAAGCATGCAGGGGCATGTGAACTTGTGGAGAGTGGAGGCAGCTACCGAAAGCTCGCTGAGACTTGCACTCTCTGCTGAGTGGCTGTGCACATCATTCTCTTAAAAATGGGCCTCCCTGAGCTGATTCAGAGGATTGAGTCTTACTCTGAAGAAAGACTTTTTTTTCAATAAATATGTCAGTCTGTGTTATTGTGGCTTTCAGTGAAGAGGTGGAGGAAACTTCTTTGAATAGCAACAGATCCAAGCCTTGACGCGCACAGAAATCAATTGCTCCAATGAAATGTCAAGGTATAGCTAGTAATGAAAAGGCCTTAGTAGCTGCATGTTCTAGAGAGGACTGTTTTGTCATTGCTAATATAACTAGTTACTTTTGAAGTCCTCTTACCTGTATGTTGATTTTTGACTTTGACATTTTTGATCTTTTAAGAACATTGTAAAATCTCCAAATACTGGTTCAAGAACTGCAGGCACAGGATCAGACAGAAGCTGAGGAGAGCATGTGATCATATATCTAATTTCAAGTATGTAAATAGTATTTTTCCCCACCAAGAGCTAATTTGGTTTGTATTTATTATGCTTTTAGATAAAAATTGGGGAGACCTCAACAGATCTTGAACTGGATGGACTATTGCCCAATACAGAATATACAGTCACTGTTTATGCCATGTTTGGAGAAGAAGCTAGTGATCCCCTTACAGCACAAGAAACTACATGTAGGTAGCACATATCTATGTTCACTTTGTGTTATTCAAAATAGACTTTGCACATATTAGAGCAGACATCTGATTTGCATAGTCCATAGGGCAAGGTCTTAACTGTACTAAAGTTTCTTGGTGTGAATAGAATCACAGAATCACAGAATGTTAGGGATTAGAAGGGACCTAGATCATCTAGTTCAACCTCCTTGCCAGGGCAGGATCACCTAGACTAAGTCAACCAGGAATGCATCCAGGCGGTTCTTGAATGTCTCCAGAGAAGGAGACTCCACAACCTTCCTGGGGAGCTCATTCCAGAGCTCTGTCACCCTCACTGTTAAAAAGTTTTTTCCTTGTGTTTACCCTAAATCTCTTGTGCTCTAACTTGCTTCCATTGCCTCTTGTCCTGTCATTGGATGACACTGAGAAGAGTCTGGCTCCATCCTCCCTACACTCACCGTTAACATATTGGTAGACAATGATGAGGTCTCCCCTCAGTCTCCTCTTCTCCAAGCTAAAGAGCCCCAGCTCTCTCAGCCTCTCTTCATAACAGAGATGCTCCACTCCCTTCATCATCTTGGTAGCCCTGCGCTGGACTCTCTCCAGTAGTTCTCTGTCTTTCCTGAATATTTAGTTTATAGAGGTGGATGTTGTGAGTTTCTACAAAACAGCTTGTTTTTGGAATGGGATTGTTAACTCTGTTCTTGGTAGTGGTAGTATGGGTATCCCTGTTGATCTTGGTGCAACTGCTGATGGTTTTCTGAACTTGCTGAAGTTGAATGCTAAAGCCTCCTGTAGCCAGAGAAACCAGGTGTATGTGGAAGTCTGCTCAGATGGAGGAGTTCATTCCTCTGGCTCAGTAGTAGTACAGATGGAAAAGAAGCAAAGAGAATATTTCTGTCCAACTCCTGTTGCCTGACATCTGGTAAATGAAGGGTTGGAAAGTGCCTGCGCACTCAAGATAAATGGTGTGTTTTTAATAAGCAGCAAGAATTTTGCCAGCTAAATTTTGTCCTCTCCTAACTGTACACAGCAGTGTATGTCAGCTCTCTAAATAGCCTCAGCATTTGGAAGAAAAAAGAATGAAAATAAGCAATTGTTCTGCTGGGATATTTCTAGGACTGCCTTCAGTGACATCTCTATTGCTCCTAGCAGTGGTGTGATTGCTTCCTCTTGTTTTGTGCTCCTGGCATGAGTAAGCTAGGGTGAAAGCCACTTGCATTTAATTGGAGAGAGACATTCAGGCGCCGGAGCGCCAGGATGAAGAAGGGCCAGAGCAATTCTTGTAGGGTCAGCAAGTACCAGTATAGGAAGCTCTAGGAATGCTGTTTGAACTGGGTCATCTCTGAGAGGGCAGTTATAGACAGACAAGTGCCAGTAGTGAACTACTGCAACTTGGGCATGTTTGCAGACTTGAAATAAATGTAGAAAATTCTTAACACTGGAGAATCAAATCTCTGACTCTTGGTCCTTCTCTACATGAATAGTAGTTAATGTAGTTTGTGACAGGGCCAGCCTGAATTCCCTTCATGTCGTATATCTTGGAGGCTGCACAGCTCTAAACCTGGCTAACACATTGGATGGAAGATCACATGCAAATTCCTGGTACATTGGCACAAGCTGAGGATTCCCAGCTGCAGCATTTGATCATAGAAGCCAGTAATGTGTTAGTCAGCCCATCATCACTGCTGTTACCAGACCAGAATAAAAAAACCTCAACAAATTAATCACCCTGCAAACTTCATTTATTTCTATGGTGAAATAAGATTGATTCTAACCTTCCATATGCAGCTATTCAAATAAACTTTGATTGATCAGGCAGTGGGGCAGTCTGTGAGGAAAGCTCTTGGTGAGCACACCTACTCCACATGGTCAGTGTTCAATGTCTTCCCTGTCCAGATTCAGAATTAAGCTAGATTTTTTTGATTGGTTGGTGTCTTTGTTTGGGTTTGTTTGTTTTTTTTTCTTCCTCCCCTTTCATTGTAATTGTTTCTGGTTTCCAACTACTGAATAGGCTACATAGCATTTTCTTCCTGGAGCATTTATCTGTCTGGAGAGCGATCTGCCTGATTGGCTGTAGTATTACGTGTAGTGTCTCATAGTCTGTATTTAGTAAATAATATTATTCCATACACTGTATTATCTCACCTTTCTCTGTGCCAAACAAAGGCATGATCAGCAGCTCATTCTGCTTGGAGTTTCTTTTGGGGGCCAAGATTTATCCAAGACTCACTGTAACTATCCCATAACTCTGGCATCAGGACTGCCTGTCTGGCTGAGAGCACCGTTGCCAGGAGGTTGGTTCCAAAAGGAAAGAATGAGACTGAAATACTTTGCGGCATGGCCTGGATGGCGAAATGATGTGTATTCCACGACTGACAGAAAGTAGAAAGGAAATCCAGCACGTGATACTCACTTCCCTAAACTCAGAGGAATATGTTGAATGCCAGAAAGTGTGGCAAACCCATCTAATACAGTTCCAGGAGGTTCTCATCTTCATAGCCAAGTTGGCGTGACTGTTTCTAAGCTGGTTAGGTGTTTGCTTACAGATTGAGTCAATATATAGCCTAGTTAAAGATCCCATATTTTATATATATTTTTATAATATATATATATAAAATATCTTTTGCCTTTTTTCCCATGTGCTCGTGTGAGGGAAATGGCTTCTGAAGTGCTGATATTTATCTGTCCACATGGCTTGTTGAGAAGTGTGTGTGAAGGCAGGATGAATAAAGGTTTCACAATTTAGAGAAAATCAGCAGATGTTGGGGTAATACAGAGCCTGCTGAGAGTAACAGACAGCACAAATCTCTTTCTCTGGTGTCACAGACAAGTGGATGCAATCTGAGACTCTCTTGCATGACCTCATTTTCCTTCAGCTCCTGACAGTTATGGAACATGTAATATATAAATATGGCTTTGACCAGGGTTGCTGTTAGGAAACAGCCTCTTTCTGTAATAAAAGAGGAAGGGTTAAGCAAAGGTACAAAAAAAAGTGAAGTAGCATCTCAGGAGATCTGAGCATGTTATTCTTTTTGGACAAACTTACCTATATGTCAGAAACTTAGGATCAGAAGGTTTTTTTGCCAAATACTACTGCTGAGAAACATTTTTGCTGGGATGCTCATGGAAAACAAATGCATATAGGTTAAAGTCTAGGCAAATTAAATTAATTCACATATACAAACATGAAATTATTGTAAGTAATGTCTAGTCTAGATCTTGCTATGGTATGAACAGTAATGTAATTTTCAGTATTGGTTGAGATGCACTTAGCAAGACTGAAAGTGCTCTTTCAGCAAAGGGTGAAGCCATTTTATCTGCCTTTAAGTATTTGTGTAGTACCCTTGATGTAGGTCTTTTAATATAAATATTGATTTTACCGGTTTTGAAATGGAAGATGTGCTGTTTATTTTCAAGACATGAAAAATTTCACAGCTAAAGCCTGGAATCACTTCCATGATTTTATCATTTTTCCTTTTTAAGTGCCTTTAAGTCCACCAGCAAATTTGAAATTTTCTCATGTGGGACACAGCAGTGCTAAGCTAACATGGGATCCTGCTTCCAAAAATGTAAATGGCTATCGCATCATGTACGTTAAAACGGATGGAACAGAAACCAATGAGGTAAATTTTTGTGCAAATAAGGGTTTGCTTAGTATTGAGTATACATTTGGAGTGGATCATGTGTGGCAGACAGTACTCCAAACTTCTTGCCTACCAGTACAGTCATTGCTGATGCACATAGAATGAAAGAAACTATCCAACTGAACAATGGTGTGTAGGTGCTTGATGGAAATGTATGGTATGGAAATACTTAGTCTTGATTCAGTCCAGATAATGAGTTGTCCAATATATCACGTCATGGACTCAAGTTCCTTCAAAAAGGAACTATCTGAAGGTTTTCACCGCATTTTATTAGCATTTATTGCTTTAATTATATACTGAAAACTCTCTTCCTAGAAATAGGATTTGTCTTGAACAGAATGTTAAGCTGCAAGGTGTTCTAACATGGGCTCTTGTATTGAATAATTTACTTATGCAATATTTAGTTATGCCTTGTTGCTAAAGATGTTTTATAGTAGCTTTTAGCAGTATGAATTCTGTGATAGAATGAAAAATGAGAAGGAATGATATTAATACAGAAATCTAAAAATATACAGAAAAAGTTTTAAAAATAAAATTGCAGTGAATGTTTCCAATTATTAAAACAGTCCCAATCCTTTACAGAATAAGCTGTCATAGGTAACTTAGCCCTCCAAAAACATCTTTAATAATAGTTATGTGTATGTATGTTTCTTCTGGGACATATTTGGCTTTCACCCATAAAATCCATACAGGGTGGAATATTCATATTAACCTGAAGAAAGTGTTCCTGAGCTTAGAAGAGATGCAATGTTTCATGTCTTTTCTTTTTGCTAGTCCATTTTGAGTTTAAATTGGAAATCACTTCACAGAATGTTAGGGGTTGGAAGGGACCTTGAAAGTTCATCAAGTCCAACCCCCCTGCCAGAGCAGGATCAACTAGATTAGGTCACACAGGAACTTGCCCTCTTCCTAACGATTACCCCTAATATAGATAAAACATCTGGCTGGTGTCACCATGACCGTACTCAAACGTCTCAGGCTTTTGTTAACATACTTTGTAGTGGGAGTGAAAGTTCATTAGGTTTTTATCTACCTCTTCCTTTGTCAGTTCAAAGAGCAGGTGTTTTTTTGTTTGCTCTGCGTCAGTAGCATTTCCCCTGAGGTGCTGAGCCAATGTGGTGCTTAATAGTTGGACTAGTAAACTGTCAATTTGTACAGCTTTGAGTTTTATATCCCTGCAAAGGCATGTTAACTGCAGTCTGGATAGAGATCAGATGAAACTGTCATCTTATCACTTAACAAATGTTAAACTTAATAGTTTATGCAATGATTATCCATCATAAGGGCGTGGATTCAGTAGCCCCCGAAGTCCCTTCCTCTTATGGGTTCCTGCACGCACAGTGCTAATATGTTAGCTAGTGAGGTAGGTTTACTAAGGCTGAATTCTCCTTTTCCCTAGTTTGTCAGAAACAAAATATTTATTTTCTACAGTTCACCTATTTTAATTAATTTTCCCAGCTTTTATGACCTTGAATTTATACTTGTTCATAGTTTCACAAAATTTCTCTAATGATTACTTGAACTTCTCTTTCTGTATTGGTATTGCCCATCAGAATTTCAGACACTGATAATGTAAAGTGAATGATCAATATTTACTGTAAATGATGTTTTCTCTAGGTGGAAGTTGGTCGTGTTTCAACCCATACTCTAAACAGTCTGACATCCCTTACAGAGTATACTGTTGCTATTTTCTCCCTCTATGATGAAGGACAATCTGAACCACTTACTGGCAGCTTTACCACAAGTAAGTAGTGCTGAACTTTTGAAGGCTTTCCAGGAAGAATTTTTATACTTTATTACTTTACTGGAAAATAAGACCAGTAACACCAAGTGTCTCTGGCTGTGAATTCAGATTATGGAATACTTTCTGTTACTTTAATTGGAATTTTCAACTTCTATGCTCCTTTTTTATGGGACTGTTTGCATCCTTGCTCATGGGAGGAATCTCTTGACATCATGAAAACATCTGTGCAGATGAAGTTCATTTCTTAAGTCTTCACACAATCAGCCATTTTACATCATCTTTTATTACACTTTGGTAGTAAAGCATTTGTCTCCTCAAGTAAGGAGACTTGTCCATTTAGAGTAGGTAAAGAGCATGTATTGTGCATATTCCTCTACCCCCAACTACCAGACCCCTTCCCTAAATACAAATCAGTGTGCAAAGAATTCTGTAGTGTTTTGTTATATACCTCCCACGTTATACTCTTTGTAAGAAACCACAAGTAAAATAGCATGTGCTTGACTTTGCCATGGATGCAAGTCTCAGAATAATGTTCTCTCACTTTTCTTTTGTATTATATTTTGCAGAAAGAGTTCCAGCTCCCCAGCATTTGGAAATTGATGATGCATCAGCAGACAGTTTGAGGATCAGCTGGAAGCCCACCTCTTCAGATATTGCTTTTTATAGATTGGCATGGATTCCTTTGGATGGTGGGGACTCTGAAGAGGTGAGTTGCCTTAACATTAAGAGGGTGTGAAGTGGAAGAGAATTCCATTCTGAGGACACTTATGCTGCAAATTCTGCCAATTAAATTTGGCCAATTGACTTACAGAAAAATCTGGCACACTACAAATGTTTCTAAACCAAAATTAAACTAATATTCTGGTTTTAACAAGGAAGTGGGGAAAGAAGGGTTCTTTTATGAATAATCAATTTAATCTGTAATGGGCCAACTGTTGTAGAACTAACACTGCTGTTTGATGTTACTTCAGTTTTTAGAGGTTCATATTCTTCACTGTGCTGTGAAGATGATGATGGTAGCTGAGCCAGAGCAGCAATGTTCTCACATAAGGTTCCACGTTTGTCTAATGTGCTGGCCACAGTAAAATTGCCTGTGAATTCTTAGCTATGCAATGGTGCAAAAAGAAAAGTTTACCCACAGTTGATATATTTGATCAGTCCTTTATTCATCTTTACAGTTCTTTCTCTTTTTCCCCTTCTTCTGTAGTTTTTCCTCTAGACCTTTGTGTTTCTTCTCCATAAGTGTCATTTTCATCAGTCTGAATGTTTAAATGATTTTTCATCTTTTTAGCTTTTCTTGTCTGATTCTCTCTTTCCCATGTAAAAAAAGACAGACACTCTCCCTTTTTCAGATTTTCATCTTTTGTAGCATGCCTTATTTGCACTTTCCCTTTCTTTACTCATTCTTTCACCTTCTTTTGTACTTGGTCTTTAACAATTCTCTCAAACATGCTCTCTGAGAATCAGCACTGTGAAGATAGGCCACATCTGAAAACTTTTTATCTTGGTATAGAACTCAGTGGAAAAAATGACATTTCACACCTGGCCCTTGGTTTAGTGCATCATTTTGTCATCCATTAGGGCAGAAAGCAGTCATTGCAGCTTAGGTTGTGTGGCATTTTTTCTGTAAATTTAATGTAGCCTCATTCCTCCCATTCACCTAGCGAGAGGTAGTCATGCAAGAAAGAAATAAATTACAGGAGTGAGCAGGAAAAAGGAGGAATTGACAGATGAGCAAGTGGACACAGGTCACCCTCTAACATTTTCTCCTGCAGTAGATGAACTAATTTGTTTCTGTTTAAATTCCAGTGAGTAGATGTCAGTGAATCCCTTTAAGCCATGTTCATTTTTAAGTGAGATTGATTATGTCTGTGCTCTTTGAGTATGAGAATAAATGAACAAGAAATATTTGAACTGTTTAGGTTCCACTTGTTCATTGTATTCACTAAAAACTGCTGGAGGCTGTAATATTTTAGGACGTTGAAATATTAAAAATACCCGAGCTGCTTTCTTGTTCTCCTTGCATGACCTCTCTAATGGGGTCAGGCCTAGGATAGCACAATATCTCCAGGCTGGTGCCTCTTTAAGCTTCTTTCCCAGCTAAGTGATCAGTCATGCAAAGAAATGACATGCACTCCCTCTGTCTCTCTATCGAGACCCAACTTGCCCATTAGCCTGACTGGGGTCAGGGGGTAGTGGTGATAATTATACACTCCTCAGCTTACTTCACCCATGCTGCTGATGGGGGAGGAGCATTTAGTAGGGTGTAAGTGCTAAACAAGCAGAATAAATTTAAGAGTGACCTTTTATTTCTAGGTTACAGTAGAGAATGCATGCTGTTACACTGGTGTCCTTGTTGCTGCTCTTGCTTCTATTATTTGTCCTCTCCACTTGAAAGGTCATCACTGTGTTGTTCTCTGTTGGCTAAATTAGCAGGGAGTGGAGGATGATGGAAGTGATGCTTCAGAGAGTATGCCAAAGTTGTGTGTGATAATAACTATGTATAGACATTTTATAATGATATGATGCTTGACTAGAGTCTCTGGGGAACTGGAAAAAAGGAAGGTATTACTTACACAGCTTATACTTGTACAGCTAGATTCACTCAAGCTTGTTTCTGAAATTTTCCCAAGAAAGTCTGTGCCAGAAAGTGTGCAGCATGGATGCCTAAATCATTACTTGATAATTGTAGAAGGCACAGCCCCAACTCAGTTCTTTCTGCTTTTGTTTTCTGCATCTGAGTTCAGGAGGTCTGTGATTACTTCATGGTTCCCTCTTCCCCAGGACCAACTTGACAAATCTTCTGTTGTAATTAAAAGAATAAATTTAGTATTTCTGCTAACTGCTGGAGTAGATTTTATGCAGCACATATCTCTTGTTTGATTTCTGTTATAAGTCTTTGATTCTGTGGAGACAGTGACCACCTTTAAAAACTTGCCAGTGTTAACCTAGAGAAAGGTTGTTTTATTGTAATATCTGTCTGCGTAACTTAAAAGCTGGTCCCAAAACTAGTCAGCCTACTTCACTAGAATGACTGCTTGGGTTTTTTGAATTCTGCTTTACAGTCCCTTTATCTCCAGCTCCTGACCATCTGTTTATCTCTACCAGTAAAATAAATGAAAGACACAAAAATCCAAATTAAACCTTTTGCTTGCAGTTAACATTGCATAGGTGAATCTGCTGCTTCTTTCATAGGTAGAAAGAAGGAAATGTACTTTTTTGATATATTTGATGTAATTACTACTACATGACATAATACAGCAAACTTGTCAGCACATCTCCCCTAATCCCCAGATCTGCAGCAAATGTTCTTTCAAGTTGCATTTATATAGGTGGAACCATGACTTGGATTAGTATTCTGGTACAGAAACAGCATTTTGTAAGGCTGTGGAGATGCTGAATGCTCTTTTCAACAGTGCTTGAATAGTTGAAATACATATGAAAGTTAATCTCTCCTGTTATGTTGCTGTCATTGATGAACATTTTGAATTTTAATGATTTTCAAATGAAATGCATATGGTCATCTTTAGAAATTAATTACCTGGAGGAGATAGTACCCAACTACACAGTAGAATAATCAGGTTGGCTACAAAATAATAAATATATATTAAGTGTTCTGTTTTTCCAGATGTACTCTGTGATACTTTTTATTTCAGCATAGCTAATAAGTTCTTTGGGCAGATCGGAGTGCAGATTTCATTTATTTTAAAGGAGGATCTATTTTCCTTCTTTCATTCCTGTCAATTAATATAAATTTATCAAATCCAGAACTGATCTTATTTCTTTATTTTCTTGTTGTGTTACTTAGGTTGTCATAAATGGAGACACAGACAGTTATGTTATTGAGGGTTTATTGCCCAACACAGAATATGAAGTTTCTTTACTAGCGGTTTTTGATGATGAAAGTGAAAGTGAAGCTGTTGCTGTTCTGGGAGCTACATGTAAGATGAACTCTTGATTGTAAATTTTAGAGATGTTTAAGTAATTAAAATTTAATTCCTATAGCTTATATTTAAAATATAGTCCTTGAGTAGCCATAACATTGAAGAATGTGGTGGTTTAGCACTTGTGCTTTGCTGACTGTATTTTTTGCTTTTCTTATTTAATATTTGTGTTAGATGGCATTGAATCAGAATGCTGGTTTGGCTCACTGTCTGAGCAGTTGTATTAATAACCTTTGGATCTGAGTAGATACTCTTCCATCCTACATTTCAGTATTTAGTCTTTGAACAGAGTTCCTTATGAAGATCTATTTGATTTGGGGAGGGTTAAATATTTTACAGTAAATAATTTGCAATAATTTACTTTGTTTGGACATTTTCATTCTTATTTATACTCACTATAACTAAGTTTACTCTTGGCTGAAGTAGTGGTCCTAAAAACTTGCATAGGTTTCCTGTGATACGAGCATGGAAGTAACAAAGATAAAACCTGAAAATCATCTACAGTGTAATAGTTTATAATCAAAACAGTGGCCAGAATTTCAGGTAGATTGCTCTATCCATTCTCTTTTTATGGGTAGTGCCTTGGTCAAGTAAATTATATATATATATTTTTATGTGTAAACTCAAAAATTTATTTGATTCTTAGTAATTTAATTGCAGGCTTAATATTGAACCTCCTGTTAAGACAAGAAGACCTTACCCATCCAAGTGATGCTGGTATTACTCAGTATTGCTGAGTATACCTGCTGTTTTTCTCTTGGACGGAAGTGAAGCACTCTTAAAAATCCATTTAATCTGACAACCTTTACATATTGTCAAAATTGAAGTCATGATGCATAGTTCAGCCAGTACTGTGGGAAACTATATGCATTCTTATTTAATTGTACAGTGTGCAATTGTGTCTTATCTGTAGGTCTGAGTGCTAATTCTGCATATATATATATATATATGTATGTCTAAAGTAAACTAAATGAATAGTTCCCTTGTAGTCTCTGAAATGCCTGCAGTGTGTGGGATACCTGTAGGTGTGAGCACATAGTTTCGTTAGTTAGAAATACAAGATCAGTACTGTGACTTCCATGTCTTGCTGAATTGTTAGTGAAATGAGCTGGTTTCTTTCCAGTTATGACTACTGCAGTTCCTACCACGGTGACAACTACCAGTACCACAAGTGCCAAGCCCACCACAGCAGGTAAACAGAATAAATGTCAATAGATTAAATGCTGAATGCAAAGTTCTGGGGCTCCCCACAAGCACACCCAAATCTAAGGGCAGAGAGCTGTGCTATTACTGAGGAGTGGGTAACCCCAGTTCCTGATGGTCCATGTGGTCAGCACGTTGTCATGGCAGATCTTGTGGAGCTCTAGGCCCCAGGAAGGGGTGTCACTGGCAACAGGCTCACGCTGTCACGCTCCTGCACCTCTCTGCACAGGGCCAGCTTTCTGCATGTGCCATGTGTGGGTAAGGAGATGACCCATAACCCAGAGCAGGGACTCTGTGGGGTGCCAGGGATACTACACAGGAATACAGAAACTAATTTGGAAAATAGAGATCCCTCTCTCCACACAAATCTGAGCTTGGAAACTCTTCACAATTTTGTTCAGTTTTGAGGGTTCTGTTTGGTTTCCCTGGAATTAGAAAACTGACTGATCAACAGTTCTGGATCGTTTCTCTTCTGTAGCATTCTGGCTGCAGTGGAGTTTTGGTTATTCTGAAGGTCCATAAACTGAGTAAAATATACAAAGCAGAGGGGTAATATATGCTAATGGCAGTCCAGGACAACTATTATTTTATGAAATGGTTACAGTTTTTATGTTATTAAACCCAAGTATGACTGAACTGTAAGATTTGCCCCACCAAGGATTTGCAGACCCACTGTGACTTCAGTAGATCTTGCTACTTGGTGATAATTAGTATAATTTAAAAATAGAGTTGAGAATATGCTAATTAAATTAATTTTGGCTTCAGTTTTTCGAACAGGAATCAGAAATCTTGTTATAGATGATGAAACAACCTCAAGTCTGAGGGTGATGTGGGACATTGCAGATTACAATATTCAGCAGTTCAGAGTGACCTATCTCACTGCAAAAGGTGACCGTGCTGAGGAAACGGTAAGAATGGTCTGGATGGCTCTTGTGAATAGCTTCATAAGTTTGAAAAGTTTGTTTAGTGATTGCTAAGGCATCCTCTCTCCTCTTGTGACAGTCCTGTTGCCATTAGTAAGAGATCTGTGCTTGGACACATGCATAAATACTTCACTGAATATGAAATGACATAGGATTGTACTTAAAATGAAGCTCATTTTAAACAGAAGAAATGTATTTTATTGTGTGGCTTCAAGCTCCTGTGAAGTGCAACATAGATGTCAATAAAAAGACACAGACATTCAGTTTTTAGGGGAGTGTTTATATGTGTGAGTACATTTCTTAAGCGGAACCCAAAGGTTTTGTGGAATTTGTACTTGCATATACTGTAGCATAACAAAGCTGTAGTGGATGCTTATGTTTTTTTGGCTTTGATTTCAGTAATATAAATTCCAGTTACTTCTCCCTTTCCATAAAAATATTAGTAAGATTTTTAATCCTTGATGCAGTTGGCTGGAAATCAGGGACTAGCTAATGTAACAGAGTACTTTTCACTGCAGAAGGGTCAAGTCCTAAATTCCATGTATGTTCTTGGGTGTACTGTACATACTGGAAGAATCACTTTTTTTTTTTCCCCCCTAAAAGACAAGAATGTTTCTCACTGCTGAAAACTATTGTTAGGTAGAAGATCCCCAATGTACACATGTGTAAAAGAATGAGTTCTTAATACCAGCACCTCCTCACCTTGAAAAACAGAGAAGTTGCTTGTTCTTGTTTCAGAAACTTTGTGGTTTATATGTATGGAAGGGTTGTGCATTAAAGGGTCCCATGCTAATGTGCTCAGTTGGTTTTGTCCAGTTTTGATCAATGAGTGAAGTACTTTTTTGACAAGTCTCAACACCTGGGTGTACCAGATTAATTTCCTTCTGTGTATCACTTGCCAATATTAGGAGTAGTTAGAATGTATCCTGGAGCGTTAACACTGATGAGAGCTTTCCTGTCTGAATCTACTCTTCAGAAAGTTTTATTCTGCCATCATCCCATGAATCAGTCTTCTTTGAAACATCAAAACACTATCAGGCTCACTTACTGCTTTTTTTTCTACTTGAGTTTAAAGGGCTAATATGTCACTCAAATATGTGCAGTTGCTGGCTCAGGTGAGAGATTCACACAATGGATCTGGGCCAGGGAAGTCCAAAATATGAGATTGGACAATGGGGCTGTTGCTTCCAACATTGTCACTTCAGAGCACAGGTTTGGTGCAGGAAACAGGATTGGTTTCTTGTTTTTACCATGTGTGCTCCATGTGTTAGGTAGCTCCTATTCTGGCTTTCCTATTCTGAGATTAAAGTTTTGCTGGCAAGTTAGCAGATTGCAATGCATACCTTGGGCACCGCTACCACCACTATGATAGTTTTTGAGCCTCTGGCTAAAATACACCAATCTATTGAAGAGTATCAGAAATTCCTGCTTATGAGGTAACCTTGTACTGTATTACAAGAAGCAGTTCTTAACCCAGTGAGTTGAAACATTTGCTCTCTTTGCACCCAAAACGCCTGGAGTAATCTCTACAGCTTCTCTACTTCTACCAGGTTTCCTGGTTGGAATTCTGCTGCAGATCTTCCATGCCTCATGTTAGTTTGGGATCCTTTGCCATTCGCGGGATGCATTCTCTCACAAATAGCTACCTTCATTTCCTTGTACCTAGACTAGATGCAGATGGGAAAGCACATTTAATTCCCACTTGCTCAGTTTGTACTTCCTGATCTCAATTAATTTTCCCTCCTACGAGGGAAGGAGGATTTTTCTGTCCCCAGAGAACATAACAGTCAACCTTTATTAATGGCCATAGCTTTGAACAATCATAATGATGTCAAGAAAGAAATGCAATAAGATTTATTTTGTCTGTGCAGTAACATTTTTTAATTACTGACCATCCAGGTAATACCATTCATTTGTGGAGCTCTAGTTGTTCATAGGTTTAATTAAAAAAACTGTGTTCTTCCATAGACATAGTCTCCTTTTAATTTTACTTGGATATAACTAGTAGAGCTTTTAAAGAGTGGGTAATTTAAGTATTTACTTTTACCACAGAGCATCAGAAATATTTAAAAATACAAGCTATACAGAAATACTTGTGGAACATGATGTCAGAGATCATGTAAGATTTAAAAAAAAGGTTTGGGCTCTAGTCATTAAGCTTGACTGTTTTTTGTTTTTCTGACCATGCAGGTTATGGTGCCTGGGAGACAAAACACTCTTCTGCTTCAGCCTCTGCTGTCTGATACAGAATACAAAGTCACCATCACTCCTATCTATTCTGATGGGGAAGGAGTCAGTGTCTCAGCTCCTGGCAAAACTTGTAAGTGCAAACATTCTACTTGTCTTTGGCCAGGATATGGGTGAAGGAAAGCTTGCTCTTTTATTCATTTTTGCCTTAGCTGTAGTAATATATTTTATTATAAAGGTAAGCATATTTTGCATTACTTACATGACTTGAGATTTATATTAATCTCAGTTCATTGATTTATAAGCAAACAATTGCTTCTAATAGACAAATAGTATTTTAGATTCAAATACTGTGAGTTTACAGAAGCTTGTTGTGTAATAAAGCTGGAAAATCCTTGATAGATAACCCACAAAGGACAAGCCAATTAATGCTGAAGCTAAAGTAAACAATGCCTGCTGGGATAGTATCAAACCAACCATTGTACTGTTACATTTTCTTTTGTGTGAGATCATTACTTCCTAGACGTCATTAGAAATGCTGCTGAACTTTTTATAAAAGTAATTGCATTATCTCTAGAGTTCTGACCAAGTACCAAAAGATTACTCATCTGTAGCTTAAGTTCCCCCTCTACTATATGTTGGTAAAAAAAATCATCTCATTATGCACTGCTAGGCATGATAGTATAATTTTATTGAATTGTTCTCCTAATTTACATAATTTCTGCCTAAATTGAAGTGCTAATTGTGCAGACACTTCAGTGACTTGTAAATCATTCCTTTGATTCCATTTGAATGTAAAGTGTTCATAAGGCCATGATTTATACATAAAAAACTTCAGTGCACCTGGATTGAAAGAAACTGTTTAAATAAGAGAATGATATTAGATATACCTTATGTTCTTAAAAAAGATTGTAGGGGCAAAGTTGTGGATTAATATGAAAATTCATTTTTTGTTGAAAAAAGTTCATGATTTAACCTTGCTATAACTTGGTATAACTTTCTTTAATATATTAACATGAATCCACAGACATAATGTCAAGGATGAAGTTGGTTTAAGACTTTCATCCCAGTGGTTTTACCTGTAAATCTGAAATGTACTGGATATCACACTAGTTTCATGTACATGTCTTGAATTTTATGCATGTTCTTTTTTGAAGTAAGCTTGTAAAAGCTCTTGTTTTGTTTCCTTTTAGTACCCCTATCTGCTCCTAGAAATTTACGTGTGTCAGATGAATGGTACAACAGATTGCGTATCAGTTGGGATGCTCCACCCTCACCAACAATGGGCTACAGAATTGTCTACAAGCCTATCAACAGTGAGCTTTTAAAATTATACTTTTTTTTTGTAATTTGTTTTTTTGTCATTTCTTTTTGACTTTACAGTGTCTTGACATCATCTTTTACTGAATTTTGTACTTAATTGTAACAGCTGCAGTTACAGCTTTGAAAGTGCCACTAAGAGTCTCAGGTTTTGATTGTGAAAGTTTCATAGTCACAGAATGATGCAGGTTGGAAGGGATCTCTGGAGATCATCTGGTCCAACTCCCTGATCAAAACACAGCCAGCTTGGAAAAGATTTCACTGGACCTTTTCCACTTGAATTTGTAATATCTCCAGTGATGGAGATTTCAAAACCTCTCTAAGTGTCTGTTAGAGGCTTTGACTACCCTCACTGTAGAAATTTTCAGTCTTAATACCTAATCAAGATTTCTCGTATTACAGATTCTGTTTTCTCTTCCCATCTTACTAGTTGCCTCAGAAACTATTCTGTCCCTCCCATTAGTTAGGTGTAGGCAGTAGTAGGATACCCATCTTAAAAGTGATCAAACCCAACTCCTTCAGTATATCCTTTTATGTCATTGTGCCACATCTGTTCCTATTTATTTCAGAGACTACTGCTGCTGTCTTCATGTTCCTGTCTTTTGTGTTCTTCCAGTCTCAACTTCCCCTCACAATACAAAGTTTTAGTTTCCTTGACTTCTGCTCCCACTCAGCACCTCAGGATGTGATATTTCATTCGTTGCTCAGTCTGTGCTGTGTCCTTTGCCCACCTGCACATTGCAGCTGGACAAGGCACCCAAACTGATTCATATTTCTATAGAAAAACATGGTCCTCTATTAAGAACGAAACACAAATGTGTGACCATTAAGGGGCTAAAATACTATACAAAGACAATACTGTTGCCTGGTTTCTGAAGTGTATCCAGAACAGCTGAGAGAGATGACAAAGAAGCTGTTAGCAGTTTTGATTTGGGAAAGTTTTATTATTTTCAATTTTCATTATCATTTTTGCACAGTATTGAATGATGCTGTTGTAAAGAACCCCTTAGAGATTGTATTGCTGGCTGGTATCTGCTGTCCCCCTGTTGGTCCTGGCACAGCATCAAACTCAGGAGATCTTTGGCTGCCTATTTAGGCCAGTAGTAAGTCACTGAAGCAGAACAAAAGGATCTTAACAGATGCCAATGTCTAGCTCTGCCTTAATGAATCCCACTGTGAATTTCCCAAGTGTGTTGTGGCTTCTGTCCATGCAAGGACTGAGCAGGGTGTCTTTGTATCTGTCTGTGGTAAAAAATAAAGAGGTGAAAAAAGAGCAGCAACTTTAGAAGCACTTGTAATTTTGGATATACCTTAAGATTTAACTAACTGCTAGTTCAGTGAATGAGCAAGTGATTTTCTCATTTATTTCATGTTTTTACAGTTCCTGGTCCTGCGTTGGAGACCTTTGTAGGGGATGATATTAATACCATTCTCATTCTGAATCTCTTCAGTGGAACGGAGTACAGTGTAAAAGTATTTGCTTCATACTCAACAGGCTTCAGTGATGCCCTAACAGGCGTAGCCAAAACCTGTAAGAATGATTTCATGCTGTTCAGATCTCCACAGGCTGTTTTACGCTATAACTGTGGCTTTGTGCAGTCTCTGAATAAATTTTCACATGGAAAACTTTCTCAGTTGTGTGCAAATTGTTTTACTGAAATGAAAGTTTCTTTTTTTAGTCAGACTACGTCAGGCTTTAAAATAATCTGCTGGATGTTAGCAAGCCAGGAGTCATAAAGCAGATGTTATTATTTATCAGCCAAACATATTTGTCTTAAAGTCTGCTTAGTATCTTATTATTTTTGAGCTCCATATTTATAATATGATTTAAGCTTAATTTTAAATTAGATTTTGACAGAAATATTACTGTTATATTTTTACTTACTTGTAGTAAGTGAAAGTTTAGCTCTGTTCATTATTTGATGTTAAATTTGTTTAAGCTCAAAACTTTTGGTCTAAAGATTAACTTTTTTTTTTCCTTCTGTTTTGGATTTTTTTTACTTTTTTTTTTTAATTATTAAACTTTTGAAATTATTTTTTAAAATTACTTGGTATAAGTGTTTATAATTCTTTTGTAATTTTTTTTTCTTGTATGTATTATTAGATGTGTCAATTTAATTCTTTGGTACTTAATTTTCAGTGTACCTGGGTGTCACAAATTTGGATTCTTATCAAGTCCGCATGACTAGTCTCTGTGCTCAGTGGCAGCTTCACAGACATGCTACTGCCTACAGGGTAGTTATAGAATCACTTGTGGGTAAGTTACTAAAACATTCAATATACAGCTACAGCTTAACCCAGAGAACTGAATTGCATAAGAAGTTCTATGCAGTTGGATTTGTAGAATGGCTCCTGAAATACTGGAACTGATGAGCAGAAAAGAGTTGTGTAGACACTGAAAGCTTCAGGACTAGAAGTGTCATTCCTGTCCTTTTATACCACACAGATGTTGATAACTTGTCCTTTTTATGGAAGCATGGTTTATGTATCAGTAGAAGATAGCTGATTACTTGAGTGTTTCACTTGTGTGAGGGACGGAAGATGGATAAAGGATGAACTGAATGAATCAGTTATAAATGATAGATAGCTCTGTAGAATTAGGATAGACATGAGGTGAAGGTAGAAGGGTAGGAAAAGCTCTGATGGAAGCCAGACTGTGTTTACAGAGTCAGAACAGCATCCAGTTTTGTTCATTCTCATTCTTTGATTGTTAATTATAGCTTGTTAGTAATGTTATTAATCTGACTAAATATGAGAGATTTTTATGTGGCAACACATGGTGTCTTGATGCATTTAGCACTTGACCATGTTGAAGGTGAATTCCAGCCCCTTCCATCACCCTGATCTTCTTTCTAATGTAGCCAGAAGACGTTGTGGAGAAGTCACTATTTGCACACTAATTCTCATATCCCCAGTAGACACCAGTGATCTTTTGAATGGTGACAAATTTAAAAGCTTGGATAATTTGAGAGACGTGCAGTTAATGATGTATAATGGGATCTATCAAAGGTATCACCAGAAATAACACAAATTTGGTTGAAAAAAATATCACAACCTTTCTGTGGAATGGCAAATGAGTGGTGATCTTGTTTGTTTTAAGCCATGGAACACAGACAAGCTGTTCAGAAAGCAGAGATCTTGTCTGGCACAAGACAGCACAGATTTCCTTCTGCTCTGGGCACTAGCCAATATTCTGCTCTCATCATATAGAACTGCCAGAACTGTTTTAACTGAGCCTAGGGAGACTAAATTTGATCAGAGAGAGCTAAATTGTGAACAATTGCTTCTTAGTAACATGCATCATGAAGAGTTTTGATTGTCAGATTGGTGTGTGCCCCATTCAGACAGTGTTCAATGACTTTTATACTAATGTAACACGTCCCGATAAGCATCAGATGTTTTTTCCTTGGCAGTGAATGGGATTTTTGTGGATATACAGTGTAAAATGTGAGCTCAGATGCTTGTGTTTCTTTCTAGTACAGTTTATGAATTGTGCTGAATTTTTTGTATTATTAAAAAAAAAAAGCCTTGAACTATTTCTAATAACTAGGTTTTTTTCTATGGTCAATATGGTTTCCAATTCAGAATTTAGCAGAATTTCTTTTGGAACCCAGTAAATACTGTTTCTTACCCAACTTAGTAAGTAGTTACTAGTGGAAACTGTAATACAGTTCAGTCTCTCTTGCAATTACAAAGCACATTACAGACTCTTGAGAATGAGAAGCATAGATAAAGAGTGCTGTAGAATTGCATAATGCGAGAATTCCTCATTAGACACTGATAATTTAGGACCAGATCAAAGGCCATTGAGAACAAACAGTGTTAGTTATTTTTATTCACTTCAATGCATGGGACAAAAATTCTGTTTCCCTGCAGATGTGTGACACATTTCTCGGCTTCTCTTAATATGAAGGATGAGGTGTATTTTCAAAAATAAGGAAAAAATAAGCTTATTAATTTATGTCAACTTGCCCTGTCATGCCCCTTCGTATTTCAGACTGAAATTATACTATTTGATAAAACAGTAAAGAAATATTTTAATGGTTTCTTTTATAAATCCAGATGGGAAAAAGCAAGAAGTAAATCTTGGTGGAGGAACACCTCGACATTGCTTCTTTGAGCTGATGCCTGGAACTGAATATAAACTCAGTGTTCATACACAGCTTCAGGAGATAGAGGGCCCTGCTGTGAGCATCATGGAGACAACATGTGAGTAAAATTGGTCAGAGTTCAGCCAGCAGCAATAATACTTGATTGCTTCTCATGTTTTGTCCTTTGTCCACTCCTCTGCTATTCTTATGCATTTTCCTATAGCGGAATTCAACAAATGTGCAAATTATCTCTGAGAATTCAGCCAAGGTTGTATTGAAAGGCATTAAGTAGAACTCTTGCATTCAGCAAAGCTGTTGGTCAGCATTCAGTTAGGTTTCTGGGAGGCTGTCATTCCAGAGCTTGTCTTCAGGTGAAGGATAAGACTGTTTTCAGAAACTTTATGTAATAACCTTAGCAGAAGTTTCTGCAGGCAACAAACTCACATACTGTATGGTTGTGGTCAGAACTTCATTTCTAGCTGGAAACATAACAGGGCCTTCCACTGAATCAGGAAAATCTTGATCAGGGAGCCCTGTGATCTGCTCTGAGTGCAGGTTTTTGCACTATCTCTTTGTATTTTAAATTGCTGGACTAATATCTTCTTCCTGCCATGATGGGTAGAGACCTACTTTCTGTGCCTAAGAAGTCTTTGTGATTTGAAAGGAAAAGGATGTTGACCTTTTACAAAATGAATGATGGATACTAGGTCAAGAATAGAGCTGCCACAGGGTCTACTACATTGGGGAAACCCAAAAAGAGACAGTTCCAGTAGCAGTTTAGTTGTATCATTCACATTGAAAAGAAGCCATTAATTGTTCTGTACTAATACTGTCCTTTTGTCAGGTGGTCAGAAGAGGAGGCCATTGCATGCAGAAGCTCACCTATGCTTCTCTCCAACTCCTCAACTAGTTGATTAGAGAAAATGAATTTTAAGATAAGGAGAAAGTGCTGTGTTTAATATAGATACATATATTGGGCTTTTAAGCATTTTTTTACTATTCCTTCCTTTTATTCTCCAGTACCATTTCCAACTGAACCACCAACGACACCTTCAACACCACCTCCACCGCCTACAATCCCTCCAGCCAAAGAGGGTAAGTGCTGCCCATGTGGGTTTCTAATCATGTTAAGGTGTTGCTGCAATCTCTCTCTGCTTCTGACATTATTCTAGGCATGTGACAATCAGCTTCCAAAATGCATTTGCTCCAGTGACACTGTTAAGGCAGCTGGCTTAAGTTTAATGAGCCAAAAATCTGACAACATTATTGCATTGTTGGAATTTGCAGAAAGGGGGGTTACATATGACGTTCTCTTTTTCCAGAGGTCCTAAACCATACATGTTTTGGAGCTGACACAGACATCCGAGGGTAATTAAACTTCTAAAGCAGCATGATTTTTAAAAATAAGTCTACTTTAGGTAGTGAGAAAAGTCTTGGCCATGTTCAGCCTCTGCTCTCTTTATATGTAGACTTCCTTCTATTTATCACTTGAACATGTAGTGTTTTGTGCACTCTCATAAAGAGGGGAGCATTATTGTTAGAAACTGAGGGTCCAGTCTGCCAACTTGGGTCTGTGGATCAAACTGACATATAGTAATTGAGAAATTAATCCATAAGTACAAAAGAAAAAAAAAAAAAAAAAGACCTGTGTGTGTTTTAGAACCACAAAGCAGATATTTTGCTGTTTTGTTGTGTCGGTGTTTTGTTGTTTTGGGGTTTTTTTTTAATCCAAGAAGTAGTCAACAGAAAATGAGAATTAAAGGTATGTATTTTCCCGTACCATTCTCTGCATTTAGATGAACATATTTCTTCAAGATGAAAAATGTTGAAAAACATAATTTTCCTTTAAGCCCGTTTGTTCCTGACCCCAGGCAATAGACCTGGATTCTGTAAATCATTGAAGGTTCCCACTTCCCATGAAAGAGAGAGCAGGTGCACAGCTCTGCAGGTCATGTTGCATAAGAAAATGCTGGAATGAGCTGGGGGAAACCTGAGTTTCTCCTAAATAGTGCAGTTACATTACACACTACAGAGCTTAGGGTAATTTTTTGAATGGACTGCTTTCCAAGTGAGAATCTCAGCTGTGGAGAGTCATATTCCTTTCCATGTTATGCTAGGAGCCTGAAATTGTAGAAATTAATGTGTGACTTAACCTAAATAAAACTAACGGCGGTTAGACAGATTTTAAAGAACCACCATGGCCTTGAAGTGTATTCTGTGATAGGATCAGTTAGTGCAGACCAGTCACCCATTGCAAAACTCAACTAGTTTTACACCTGCACTGAAGTGGATGCCAGCAGGTCTGTTTAAGGCATATTAGCTAACATTAAATAAGGACTTTTCATGACAGTTGCGTTTTCTTAAGTAATTTATGAGATTTCATGAGTTATTGAGGCATTACTCTAATTCCAAAATACTTACTCTTCTTCCTCAGTGTGCAAAGCAGCCAAAGCTGATCTAGCGTTCCTGGTGGACGGGTCATGGAGTATTGGAGATGACAATTTCAATAAAATAATTAGCTTTCTTTATAGCACTGTTGGAGCTTTGGATAAGATTGGTCCGGATGGAACACAGGTAATCAAATTGTAGAGAGATGGAGAACACATGGACTTGATGGGGTATTTTAGACTAGTGCCAGCAGTGAAATGAATCAAAAAGAAATTGACACAATTTCACATTTCTTTAGAAAATAGGACAGCCTATTTTAAATGCTTTAGGACAGCCTTTTTTCCCCCCAGTCTTTTATACACAACCTATGGTGAAATTTGTGGTACAATTTTTGCTAACATGAAAGCTAAATATAATTTTATTTTTCTAAATCATTCTGATGATATTTAAATTGTTTTAATGTTTTTGTTATTTTTTACTCACTATAGTGATTATTTCTAAATAAGCTAACAATGGCACTATTGAGGAAAATTAAAAGTGCAATCATTTAAAATCATGTGCTGTACAGAATCTGCAGTGGTTGAAATAAAATATAGTATTTATAATGATTGTTCTATTTGTGTGGTTGTGTAGAGAAGTGCTCCAGAAAAGATTACTGGCAAATATATTACTGTTTTAAATGTTGCCTGTATAATATGTGGTTTGGGAAATTATTTTAAAAGTAGTTCAAACCCTAAAGAATGCTTAGTTTTTATTGTTTCTTGCTATCCAATTATTTTCCTAGTATGTAGTCCATGATGCTTCAGGAACATATGCACAAGCTTAATCTGAAGTATTTTAATAGGCCTTTTTAAATAAAGGATACCAGTTATAGATTGTGAAGTTCTATGTATGTTTTGTCAGTTGGAGGGATTTAGTATATAGTATTGAAATATAGGCTTTGGACTCATGTAGCCTCATATTTGAGAGAGGCAGTATTTCAGATTATGTTTTTGCATCTTTCTAGTACTGGTTCAGTATTGCTCCCTATCTTCTTTTTTTAGCACAGTTACTTCTGTGCAGCTATTAACTTATGGAGAATGTATAAAGATCCTGCAGTTCTGTGTATGAGTAACTGTACACGTGTGAGCAGCTGTAACTAGGATTTTGCTTTTGGGCTCAATTGAGAGTGCTTTTGCCAAAGTGGGTATTACTTTTCTCATCCCGTTTGCTGCAAAATGAAACCAGAAGATGTTAGCTGGTTTCCAAGGCTAGAGTGTAAATTAAATTTTATTTAGTGAAAGCTTCTTAAAGAGAAAAAAAACAAACAACAAACTAACACCTGGCTCTAAAGATGAAGTAAAGTTGCAAGATAAATCCTTGTTTTCAGTGTGCTGATTTCAGTGGCTTTTTGCTGGAACACTGGGTGGGTCTTCAGCACTGAACACACTTCTCTGTGCACAGGTGGCAATAGTTCAGTTCAGTGATGACCCCAGGACAGAATTTAAATTGAATGCCTACAGGACAAAAGAGACTCTTCTGGAAGCTATTCAGCAGATAGCCTACAAAGGAGGAAATACAAAAACAGGTAGGAAAGGTCATGATTATGATGCTGATTTTTCTCTCTGCCTCTGTGTGCAGTATTTCCCTCCCACTTGTTAAGTGGTTTCATGTATTGGCGCAAAAACAGTGAGAACAACTTATCCCCACACTGGAGGTGAAGGGCTGGGCTTTGAAGCTACAAAGTCTTTGTAATCTGCAGCTCTACCCTGCAGCGCCTGGTGCTGGATATTCAGTCCTCTGACCAACAGTGATGCCAAGGACCAGGCAGGAAGGGAGAGAGGCAGCTGGGGCAGAAGTGAATGACTTTGGAGATTGTGGAAGGTAGAATGGGGAGTAATATGAAATCAGCTTGGCAAGTGGAAATGTGGCAGGGGGAAGAAGCTGGGAGGGAGCTTGCAGACCGTATTGAAAACACCAGACAGAGTGGAGGGTCTGTTTGGTTATAAGCCAGGACAGTTAAGCCTTAGTGGTATGTTTATGTTAACAGAATGTAGTTGCATTTTAATGAATCCCTTAAGATGTCTCTCTGTTGTGAAGAAATTAGAGATGAGTGCTGAAAGGGTTAAGAATCTGTTTTAGTTGGAAACCATGTGTTTTATTATTCTCAGACTGCACAGAAATTTCTTGCAGCTGTCGAATTGCATCAGTAGTATCGAAATAACATGTTTTCCATTTACTGAGACTGCTACAGTGGCACTTTCTGGGTGTACCTACACTGTGCCCTAAATCCAGTAAAGGAAGACTTTGTTATCTCTAACCTGTGCAGAATGCCCTTCCCACACATGTCATGGTTTTGATCTTCACCTTCTGGATTGAGAAACAGATGGCTGAAGCCATCAGATTTTCAAATGTTGGGGTCAAAATTTAAACTTCTCTAAATCTCTTGGTAACTACAGAATGCAATTATTGCCAGACTACTTAGGACTCAACAGATTTCACTTTTTATCGATATCTAATACGTGACATAAGAAGCCAATAGAAACTGCATTTGTGTCACAGTGAAATTGATGTATTTTTCTATTTCAGGCAGAGCTATTAAACATGCCAGAGAAACCTTGTTTACTGGAGAGGCAGGCATGAGGAGGGGAATTCCAAAGGTTTTGGTTGTTATTACTGATGGACGATCACAGGACGATGTGAACAAAGTCTCCAGAGAAATGCAACTAGATGGTAAAACAGTTTTAAGAACAATTCACATTTTGTTTTTTCTAATTAATAACTATAGGCAGGAGAGAAGGGCAAGTTTTCCAAGTCAAAATTAAACAGACTGAAATTGCTGAGGAACTCAAAATATCAACATGATATTGTCAGATTCTGGATTATTTGGTGATTTATGCTGCTATTTTTCGTTTTGGAGCTGTGACAAAGTCAAGTGATAATCAATTGAATTGTTTCTATGATGGAAGATTTAAGAGAATGATTCTGAGAATATGGACTGTCATCTATGTAATATAGTTTGGGGTTTTTTTTAAAGCACCAATTTTAGAGCTTTAAGCAACCACATAGTGTTCTGAGTCTTAAGTGTAAGAACTGGGTTAGTTATAGTAATGTCTGGTACTGAGGTTTGATTCAAAACCCAAAAGTCATAGTGTGCCACATGGAACAAAACCAAAGGATGGAAGTACAAAGCTTCAATCCTTTTAATGTGAGGAGGTCTATGAAGAAATTATGTTTGTGCTTTTATTAGCCTGTAGACTTCATCAGCCATGAAGTTGCTGTATATTTCTGATTCCTGAAACCAAGTCCAATCACTGAACTTGGCTCCTTGCTTATGGTGTTGCTAGGTGCTGAGTGAAATGTCCTCATTAATAACATCATATCACTAAACAGTAGCACTTGCTTTAAGTAGCAATCAAGAAAACCCCATATTTTAAAATTAATTTCAGTCTGTCTAAGCTGAACAAAAAAAAGTTGGAGTGTTGGATAAATCTTGCAGTTGCCTTATTAAGTATTAGATTGGCAACAACCTTGAGAGGATACAACATATGGTGGGGATTCAGTTGCTGACTGGGACATGTCACCTTGGACAAATGGCTTCCTCTCTCCTCTTGGTTGGTGTGCATGTTGTATATCTAGGCTGCAGATAGGGTAGTGCAGGTACAGACTTGCATCTGTGCTAGAGAGTTGATGAATGCCCCTGGGCTTCATTCAAACTTAAAAGGCAATATTGCTTGACTGGAATAAACTTATGACTGAGCCACCCAAGAACAGTATGTCCAGCAACAGTA
The DNA here is from genome assembly GCA_024611195.1 of Ceyx melanurus. Taxonomy (NCBI): domain Eukaryota; kingdom Metazoa; phylum Chordata; class Aves; order Coraciiformes; family Alcedinidae; genus Ceyx; species Ceyx melanurus. The sequence goes on from JANHGL010014407.1 coordinate 34,306, forward strand.
TTCAGCCTGATGCGGATAGGTTCTTATTTATCTTTCATCGAAAGGAAAACGTTGAACAACTTTTAACTAGTTTGCTGCTGCTCAAACATCTAGGATACAATTTACATTTCTTAAAAGTCTTTTAAGACAAACTCAAATTTTGAAATACATTCATGCAGAATATATGGAATAGATTCAGCTAGTGCAGTTAAGTTGCTGATGAAGTAAGAATATTTTTATTTCAGTGTTCACTCATGAGGCAGCAGTAGCTTGAAAACAGATTAATATATGGCACTGAAAAAAAAACCAGTAAAAGGCACACAGGAAATTAATTTCTGTGCTTTGTATTTATAATATACTTGATACATGGATATTTTTGTGTGTATTACAGTATAGCATTAAATGATAAAAGGTTCTCACTATTTCCTAAAATTTTAAACTGCTGAGCAGTCTAACATCCTTTTAAGAAAACACTTAAGCTTTAAGTTTCATTAACTGATTAAGCATAAATAGCCAAAAACAATTATCTTCCAGGGAATGTATTACCTTTATTTTAGATTATATGTATGAATTTTCTCCTGTTAGAGGATAGTAATAAAATTTCCACTGTTGTATTTAATCAGGAAAGGAGCCAGTGCAAATACAGTTGTGTTCTAATTGTATTTCCACTCCCTGAATGCATTACTCACAAGAGTGTTCTTTCTGTTTTTCACAGGTTTCACCTTTTTTGCTATTGGAGTGGCTGATGCTGACTATTCAGAGTTAGTTAATATTGGCAGCAAGCCCAGTGAGAGACATGTCTTCTTTGTGGATGACTTTGATGCCTTTGCGAAGATTGAAGATGAGCTGATCACTTTTGTTTGTGAAACTGCATCAGCAAGTTAGCCCTTTTGACTTCTACTTGCTTCTAAAATAATAAGTGATAAATACTGGGGGGTTTATAACTTATTTATATTAAGAAGTATTCTTTTTAATATAATATTTTTAACATAATTTACTGCAGATATTATAACTCTAATATTATTTCCCTAAAAGATTAAGCCAGTGAAGGTGTTGTGACTTCAAAAGAGTTAGATTGTTTGATGTAAATCCAGAATGCATCGATTGGTTGTCAAAAATTATTTCACATGTGAAACATTGTTAATGGTTCAGAATTTAGTCATGAAAAGTTAATTATATTTTATGTTGTAGACTGCTTTAACCATCTATAAGAGTAAAGTTTTACATTAATTAATACTTAAATCACATGGTTGATTTATTAACAGAGAACTAATGTTTGCATTATCAGAGAAAGTAGATGAATTGTAGCATAAGGAAATCATAAAACAAGCCCAGATTCTTTGAAATATGAAAATGCAACAATTCAGACTCTTTATGATAATGAAGGGAAAGACATTCTGAAACAACACTTAATACTCAAAGGTGAATAATTATGTACACACCTTAAATGCTTTTTAGGTGTGTACCTTCAATATATTTCCTCATATATAAGTCAGGAAGTAGGCAGTGTATAGCTGATATTAATTTGTGATTGTAATATATTTAATATATATATAGAAATTGAAAAATAATCCTTGTCCATAGAGCTGTGAATTATCATGGGACTGAGTTATCTGAGCTGGTGAACACAAGTAGGTTGCTTTGTGTCTTTGGTTTTGACCGTGAACTGCTTTCAGTCATAGAACTTTGAATGTATCCTTAAATATATATATATTTCCTTCTTTTCCAGCTTGCCCCTTGGTAGTTAAAGATGGCAACAATTTTGCAGGTAAAGTATTTTTGTGTTCAATGTTGTTCCTGATCTATGGAATACTTCTTATTATTAGATTTTCACAATACTAGAAAATAAAAGTCCCTTTATTCTCTCAGCTATTAAACAAATGGCAAGTTGAAAATCTTTAATGTAAGTAGCCGTGTCCTTTTTTTGTTTCTTTCTTGTAATGTAGTATCAATTCCAATTAATAAAATGTCTATTTTTATGCCTTCCAGGATTTAAAATGATGGAAATGTTTGGTTTGGTTGAAAAGGAATTTTCAGCTGTGGAAGGGGTTTCAATGGAACCTGGTACATTCAATGTTTTCCCGTGTTACAGACTGCACAAGGATGCCCTGGTATCCCAGCCTACCAAGTATGTATTAACATTTAAAGACAATTGTCCAGTGCATACAATTATTCATTTTGGGCTCCAGTATTGTTACACCAGAAAGGGAGAGAAGCTCGTATAGATCTACGTTATGCTAATGAATAGGAAGAGTGGTAGGTGTCCTGAGTCCTCAGTTGCTTTCATTCAAAACTAACAGTTGTGGGTAAAAGTAGGTAAGCCCAAGCTCTCCTGGGTTTCCTCCATGAGCCAGTTTCAGGCTTGTGCCAATTTAGCACCTACTAATTTCATGCAGGCTTTTGTCTGGGCAGATGTCTCTGGAATGTGGGTTGAAGTCTCATAGAGTGCAGAATGACTTTGAAGAAAGGGTCAGAATGTGAACCTACTATAGCTGTCCTCGGTTGGTTTTACTATGGTTTATGGCCATTCATTTATTACAGGGGAAGATTATCTCCTTATGCTAAAACGAGTCTGTCTGAACACCATCTAGTACTTTCCTGGGAGGCAAGACATAGTTCAGTCACAAGGACTGTGTCCTGGGAGAGATACAAAGGAGGCAATGAAGAAACCTCCCATTGAAATTGTAGAGTCATTTCTCAGAGACGAAGTGATGGAAACTCTCCTTCTATGAATAGTCTCTGAATAGTGTGCATGTTGTGTTGTTCTTCTCAGTCCAGTCCCCCACTTTGTATTAAGTGTCACCAGAGAAAAGCAGTGGCCCTGCTGGATTAAACATGGGAAGATGTAATGAAAAGTATTCTTTAGCAGAGATAAGTAAGAAAGAAAAACAGTGGGAAATTACTCTTAAGGTTTATATCAGATGTCATCTTAGTCTTTTTGTGTAATTATGCTGCTGTGTCCCAGTTGGAGCTATATTTCTTGGAGCTGTTTCATATTCTTCATGTTTACTTCCCTCCCGGGTCTAGCCGGACTGGAATTTACAGGCAATAGCATTTCTCACTTCTTTTTCCCTTTCTGCTTCTTTCTAATGGGAATCTGCTGCATTTATAAACTCTTCTCTAGCTGAAACCCCAGCCCAACCTTACTGCTCCATTAGGCTTTCACTCCTCTTCATGGTTCAGAGAGTACTTTTCTCTTGATGATCTACAGGTATGTCTGAATAGTGCAACTTGTTTTTGTCATCTCATCTGTGCACTGATGTCATTAATGTTATTCTCCTTTTTGAGCCTTGTATCCCCAAACTTTGTGTTATCCTCACCCTGCTTATTGACTTTTCCATTTTCACTTTGTACAAGGGGTGAACTGTGAGGCTTTACTCTTAGACCTATTGAGTTCACTCTTGGTTTTTTTGGGAAATGTGCAGTGTAACATTGCATTTGATCATGTACTGGCATGGAATATATTGATTATATATCCATCACATTTAACTCCTTTTCCAGCATGATTCATAATTATTCAACTTATATGTGCCAGAAGCACTTTAGAAAGAATGGGTCATGTTTGGGGAAAATAAATTTAATAAATAACCTCTTTAGGCTTCTTTCAGAACCCTTTACTATGGTTTTAAGGAAAGAGGCTACTTAACATTTTCAAAATAAAATCAGTAATTTCAGACAATTTTCCATTGTTCCAATTTGGAATTTGACAATGGAAGGTTAAATTAAATTGGAAGTACTAAATAGCACATTTTAGGAAATGGCATAAAACAACACACGTCTTTTATATAATAATCACCCTCTCTCTTCTGCAGAGAAGAGATTGTATTTCTGTATGTGTGATGTGTTTTGACTTCACTCTCTTACAGATCGGCTTTGAAATGTATAAACAACATTTGCTGTAATTTATACAGCTTCCTGTAATAATCTCAGCCCTAATTTTTATTCATTATTGACAGTTCAATGACAAAGGACATGTCTTTTGAGATTTGTCTTTCAAGCAACTTCTGTTTTCATTGTCTGTTAAATCAGACAATACCAAAGGTGTTCAAAGTGGCTACTATTTAAAAAAAAAATAATATTATTAATTTCAATTTTACATTAAACTGGCCTCTGATTTGATAATTTTTTTTAAATAGTAAAATTAATGGAAATTTTGTAAGGGAAAAGATAACTTTCTTCAGAAGTATTCTTTTGATAGTTACCTAGTTAAGCAGATTTTGCAGACATTTATTCATATTGCATCTCAGTATCAGTTATTGCACAGAGAATAGAAAGTGTGTTAAGTGAACATCTGGTGAGTAAATCACCAGATTGAATGTTTGTTTCAGTTTAAAAGACATTTTTTTGTCTTACAGGTATTTGCATCCTGAAGGTCTCCCTTCTGATTACACCATTACGTTTCTCTTTCGTATACTCCCTGACACACCTCAGGAGCCATTTGCTCTTTGGGAGATTTTAAATGAAGCATATGAACCACTGGTTGGAGTTATTTTAGACAGTATGTATTTTATATTTTTTCAATTACTTTTTCTTTAACTGTATTAATTTATTCCTTCTGTGTCTTGTTTTATTATTACCAAAGTTTCCATCTGCTGCAAGAACAGCTACTACAATCTGGAAAGGTGATAGTCTCTACTGGGTACTTTTTAGATATAATTCAACTGAGTTTAATTTGGAGTTGGAGTCAAATTTTGCATACACTGCTCTAAACTGGAAGCAATGATACTGAAATGCAAAGAACTGTACCAGATGTAAACTGACGTGAGGGAGCTACTTGCTTTTAAAATTTCCACTGCTCCGAATCTGGTTCTAATAGAATCTGTCTTGATACATGTCAGTGCTACTGACACTACAGTGTATGTAGAGGCAGTGAAGTCTGGTAGATAACAGACTTAGAGCTAGAGGCATGAACTCTTGATGTCTCCTTTCATTTCTACTTGATCTGACTTCCACAACTGTAAAAAACATGGATTATAATTTAGAAGTTTTCCATATTTAGTGCTGAAAAGATATTTATGATAGCTATTCTGGAGAGCTGCCAGTTTTAAAAGGGATGCATTAGGACTGATCTTTCTATTTTTCCTAGAATATTTTTGATACATTACCTTGAAATAGGTGGGAATTGGGCATTTAGTTAGCTTGAGGACCCATGCCTCTTTTTCTTGTTCAAGTCCTATAGACAGCTAGGGGAGAGTAGGATCAGGTAGAGATGGCTGAGGTATACTCCCATCTATTGACCTATCGATATATATCAGCTCTTGACCCATCAACAGATTATACCTCTCAACTACTGACCCATGAATCAACAGAGTACACTTCCCAGCTATTGACCCATCCTTCCTGTCAAACTGGGAAAAAGCATTTCTCTGAGCCAAACTTATTTCTGGGTCAGTATATCACTTATGAATGTGTTTTACTAATATTTGATCTCATATCTTTGGTCTACTTTGTTAAAAACAAAATTGACCCTTTCAAATAATCATGCAATTGTAGAATCATTTAAGTTGGAAAAGACCTTAAAGATAATTGATTTGAAACATAAATTGTATTGGGCCTTTTCTTCCTCTAACACAGTGCCCTTATTTTTTATTCTTGCACAGATGGTGGTAAAACTCTGACTTTCTTTAATTATGACTACAAAGGAGATTTTCAAACTGTCACTTTTGAAGGTCCTGAAATAAGGAAGATATTTTATGGAAGTTTTCATAAGGTTAGTAATGGTAATGGGGGAAAAAAAAGCACTGCGAATAAAGATGAGGGAGTTTTTAATGTTCTGAAATCTTTTATGTGGTCCCACGCTGCCAAAAGAAAAGTATTTTGCATATTCAGAATCGTCTACCAAAGTGTCTTAAGTTTCTTTGCAATATTGAATTAACATTAGAAAAATGATAGTTTTAGTGATGAAGCCAATGTGATCAATTTTCATCTCGTGCTTTGTCCCTGTATTTTAGAGCTGGTTAAAAATGCATGCCTTGAAAAATAATTTAGAAACACACTGACTTTTCCTTTTCAAGTTTGGATTGGAAATGTCACTCAAAATGAAAAGAAAAAAATGAAAAGAAAAAGTCCATAAAAAAAAATAAATCCTTCTGTTCACCAGAGTTGGGGTTTTTAAAACATATTTTAAGGTCTTTGCACTATGTCAATTTTTTCTGGCTGTTGGAGAACTCATAACATTCTTTCAAAAAGCCGATGAAGCAGCCCTGGAATTGTATTTGTTGTAGAAGGTACTTTTTTGTTCACTTTTATTCCTTATGTTTGAATCTTTTTTCTGATCAAAAAAAGGAGATTGGACTGAGCTATAGTATTTGCAGAGCTTCACTTCCTTTGTAATTGAAAGGGTGAGAGAGGGTGAGTCAGAGCTGGGGTCTCTTTCTGACTCTTTTAAGTTGCGCTTTTAAGGACTATATGAAGCTTTAGCAAATTCTTCTCTGAAGCAGTTTTGTGCATTTTGAATGGTGGTCCCTGCTACACATGTGGTCGAAAGGTGCAGGAGACCAAATTCTTAGCAGCTTTTCAGTTTAGTTCCAGCTGAGTCCAGAGCAAAGCAGCTATGGGATTTCTTCCTGATATTCCTCGCCTTGGGCTGCAGCCTCCATATAGTGTTCTGGTATAGAGCTGATAGTGCATTTCTACCAGCTCTTCATCTCGTCTCCCTTCCAGAAAAAATTGTTCTTTCCCTTTTTTTTAACTGAGAGTTTGCTTGTGACAGTACAATTGTGGGTAGGATTGTCCTCTCTGCTGAGGATTCCGCTGCATCAGTGATGGATGTGTTTTAATTTTGGCTTTTGCAAATAGCTATAAAGGATGTGTTGGTGAAATCTAATGCTATATAGCAGGACTGTACAAGGCACAAGCATTATTACTGACCACATAAATCAAGGATTCTTTGGGATCTGGGTGGTATTTTAACATTGTGCAGTTCTTTTGTCAGGGGTAAATTATCTTACTGAGTTATATAAGGTGCCAATTTGTATGCAGATGTTCAGTAGGCAGAAAAATAAGCTAAATTAATTAAACTAGAATCATAGAGTATTTCAGGTTGAAAGGGACCTCTAGAGGGCATCTAAATTATTTGCTATGGATGATTCTCTTGAGTTTTGTTAGGAAACTTGGAGTTAGGAGCTCATTTCAAATAATGCCCCCTTTTCCCAGGAGCTTAATATATCCTGTGTGCTTCTCAGTATGTTAAAGCATCTTTTCTTTTGCTTAGTTGCATGTTGTTATCAGCAAGACTACAGCCAAAATAATAATTGACTGCAAGCAAGTGAGTGAGAAGACCATTAATGCAGCAGGGAATATTAGTTCTGATGGCATAGAAGTGCTGGGGAGAATGGTCAGATCCAGAGGACCAAGAGACAACTCTGCACCAGTGAGTAAAACAAGAACAATTCTTTAAACCATTTGCAATATCATAGAAACAAGTGCTTGGGATCTTTGCAGTTAGTTTTAAGTTATGCAGAGTGAACTTCTGTTTCAAACTGTAAAGATCCAGCTTTTCAGAAATTCTGCAAAAGCCTCCAAAATTTCTCAACTTGGGCAAAATCTATTTGTGATTATTTTAACAAATGAAATCACTACATCACCATGGTTCAAATGTTATTCTCAATCAGATATGTTAACAGAGTTGATATGACTTGTGTTCCAAATTTCATTACACAGAGTAATACAGTATATAACTTCTTTGCCTGGAGTAATTTCAACTTTTTGAGTGATAATTATTACCTGTATACTACTAATCATAAGGGTAATATTCATTCTAAGTGTCATAGTCCCTCTTAGTCTGTTTGCCTTCAATTTCACTATCTCTTCACTAAGTAATTGAACTTGTTCAACACAGATGGGCCCAAATAAACCTTGTCTTTATACATTTAGTTGTTTTATAATATGAAATATTTTAAATGTGAAAGATCCTTCTCAAGATTAAGTGCTTTTTCATTTCTCTGAAATAATTATCCTAGATGCAGTAACTGATCATTCTGTTTGCACAGCAATATTTTGCTTCAGATGTCATATGTGAAGGTTTGTTTAGGTTTTTCAGATAGATTGAATTGTTAAAGAAATGGCAGTCTGCAATGACCTTGGGAAAACTTCTTTGCCGTGCAGTACTAATTTCTTTGTGCATGCTAATTTCTTTGAACTTTTTTGACCCTATAAAGAGGTTAGCAGAGAATGTGAACCTTGATCTTGAGGCTTGATCTGAATAGGAATGAGTTTTCAAAAATGTAATTATATGCTACTATATGGAAATATTCTTGTTTAGTAAAAAATATGCCCTCAGAATATATCTCTGAATAAAAAAAAAAGCAAAAACCCTTTAGGCCTCAAATTTATGGATAATAATTATATCAAGGCAGTAAAGACAAATACACAAAGAATCCTTTGTAGTCACATTCCAGTAGAAACAGAAAAAGGCTAACTTAGGAAATCTTGGAACTAGAGAAGGCTTTGTAAAGAAGTGGAAAGGAATGGTGTCTTTTGTTAAAATCCAGGAATCTAGAAAAGATAAGTCAGACTGCCCACTCACTGAAAAATTTCCTTTTCTTCAAATGAATGTAGAACTGATGTAAGACTACAAATGTGTAGCTGAAGATGAAAATTCTTTTCTCCCTAGTACAGTTGAACTGCCTTCAAGTATTAACACGTGATGCCAAATTACAAGCAGGTCAAGAAAACACCCAAATACCATTCTTTAAAGTACTGGAATATTCTGTACATTTTATTCACATTAAGTAGAGCTGGTGCAAATAGTCACATTTAAGGCATGAATGAGTTGGTTTCCTCTACTCGAGAAATAAGAGGGCATCAAAAGAGGCTAGTAAGAGACAGGATAGAGGTATTTCAACAGGTTGTTGAGCTGTGAGATAGGAGACTGGTAGACTGTAAGGTAAGAATATGACTGATACCCTTGTGCCACCACTAGAAATAGAATACTGGGATTTATTCTGTTCCAGTATTTTCACTGTTTTAAGAGATTCATGAAGACATGCATACAATAAATATTCCTTTTCCTAAAACATTTTGAAAATGTTTGAATTTATATGAAAATTAGGATTTGGTAATAGTTCTGAAAAAAAAATCTTTCATCAGCTGTATTTTCATTAAATGCTTTAATCTTACTTTTAGAGATGCTTATTATAAAATAAATCCAAGCAGGCAGCTATTTTGGAATAAAAATGTGTATGTTTTGTTCTGAGTGTACTCACATTCAGCTGTACAACAGCTGAACATTGTCAGAATGTTTCTAGTGTGCTTTTTTTAAATAAATTAATACAGTGCAATCACCTGCATTTTGCAAAATACTCCCAGTTTGAGGAAATAAAATTGTATCAGAGCTTTTTTCCCCATTGATTCATACACTGTGCAACAGTTCAGTGAACGGGCAGAGATAGGAGGAAAAGGGGATTAAAGGTGCCCAGCCCTTTTAACATCCCTTCATAGTGAGCTGTCCCTGGATTAGACACTTGAGCCAGGTAGAGCTATAGAAAACTGACTGTGATGTGTACTGTAGTGATTTGATTACTTCAGTGGGATGTATTGAAAAGTCTAGCTTTAAAGCGTTGTTTATTTAGGATTCAAAAGCCTTAAATTTCCTCTTCTGTTAAAATTTAACTTGTTTACCTTGGTGTATATGTACTGTTAAAAAAAAGTAATGTGTGATGTGGTCTGGTCTTGAGAAATCTTTGCAGATCTGTAGCCTGATCAGATGAGGATGGGAAGACTTTTCTATCTTACTGGTTCTGCTTGCAGGGCTGGATATTCAGAAAGCAAAATCACTGTGAATACAGAGAATTATGAACAAATGTTAACAGCAGCAAGGAAAGTTTCATTATTTAGCTTGAGTCAGAACAACCCACATAATATTTTTAAGTAAGGATACCGAGTTGTTGAACATTTGGTTGGCAAATACAATTCAGGGAATGTCTATTTGCTTTTGATTTCCCACCAACGTGCTTTATCACTCTGGATAGCTATATTGTCCAGTCCACAGCAAATGAATGCATATACATGCTATGTAGTACTGCTTAAATTTAGCCACCACTGAAACCTTTTGTTGTTCAGGATAACAGAATAGCTTGGGATGGGTTGTGTTATGGAAAAATGGCAATATTTCTGAACTTAAGCTGCTTTCTACAACAACCAGCTCAGGTGTTGCTGCACTCCTTGTCTGGGATGTCTTTGCTTAAGTGTAGGATCATACAAATGCTCAGGGTCATTCTGAGTCCCAGAACAGGATGTTCATGTATGTTTTGTGTGCTACTGTGCTCAAGATAATTAGTCCTCCTGGAATTAATAGCTTTGGGATGTGTAGCAAAGAGAGACATCTAAGTGGCTTCGCATGGGTCCAGGTTGCATTTGGCACAGCCAAGGACACAGAGTTCTTGGACTCAGGATGGATCTTTGTGGGGCCAAACCAAGGGTTCAAAAGCTGGTTTCATGCTGCACTTCAACTGCCTAAGGTGCTCAGTGTGGAGCCTGCTCACGTGTGCCTGCACCCACAGTACAACGTATCTACAGACCAGCTAATCTGCTGGCAGATAAGAAGATTTTCTATGAAAGTATTCATTTGTTTAAAATACAGTACTTGATTTACATAAGAAAAAAATAGAGGCAAAAACCAAAGGTGCACATATGCACTTCATTGTAACAGCTTTAGAAGCAATGCAGTTTAAAGAAAGTATTTAAATTCACTACTCTGTTCTAGTGTTAACATAATGCCACTGAAAATAATAACGGGAGCAGAACCAAGGAGTTCTATCTCTAGCAGTTCCTCACATTTTTTAACATGTGGGGTTAATTTAATGGGATTTTCTGTTCCATTTCCCTCTCTATTCAGTATGCACATAAATGAAGCACAGAAAAATAATAGAAATAGTAACAGAAGAAAGCTTTATGTCTCTAGAACCCTTGTTCAGTTCAAGGCTGTAAAGAACACAATTGGTTTTACATGGAGTCCTACTCAGTATATTGTTTCTGTGTACCTAGCAGCCATTATTTTTACCAAATGTGTGTGTTCTTGTAGATTAAATTCTTCTCCAAACAATGGTCCCAGAGCAGTGATGGGAGTTTTTCTTCCCAGTGTTGTTGTGTGTTGAACAAGCTTTTCACCATCCTTGAACTTATGTTGCCTGGGGATAATATAGATATGAAAGAGCATATTCTAAAGTAAAATAGAACTGGAGAAGATGATAAATATTTTTTGTGGCTCAACTCCAGTGTAATAGGCTACAGGAGACCTTGTCCCAGACAAAATCTGATCATCATACCAGTGGCTGAAGAGAAATTGCTCAGTTTTGAGAAGCTAAGCTCGCTTTTGACTGCCTCTTGATGTCTCCTTTGCTAGGAAAAAAAAAATATTGGGCAAAATCAGAAATTTAATTAAGGAGGTGGGGACAATCAAAAAATGCCTGCAGCATTTAACCTTGAAGAGCTTGTTCAGTCCACATAATGTCTGATAGTTTGGACAAGGTGGTCAGAACAGAAACCTTTCACCATTTAAGTGTATTTGTGGCTAGCTGTTCTAAGGAGATAACCTTTCCTCTGACTGATCCGAGTGCTTGAATTAAGGTAGTTTTTCTTGGTGGTTGCTCCATTTTGCACTAATCTTACAACTAACACTCATCTTGAACAACACTCTTGTTTTTAAACAGTTGCAGTTACAGATGTTTGACATTGTTTGTGCTACCTCATGGGCCAATAGAGACAAATGCTGTGAGCTTCCTGGCTTGGTAAGAAAATCCTTTCCATAACTGTAGAATTTACCTTTTAGCTTCCCCTTTACTAAGACATATGTTTTAATGGAAATGGGTGGTTAAGACTTCAAAAAATCCAAAGTCTGTTTGGATTACTTGTCCTATTAAAAGCCAATGTGATGTTAAGTTTCTAAATCAAATAGGTGCTTTTGAGGCATCTATACAATACTATGTCTTAGATTTCATAAGATTCATAACTTCTGAATAAAAATTTTCTACATCATTCTCTTCCTATCTTTATTTTTCCTTAGAGAGATGAGGAAAATTGCCCTGCCCTTCCTCATGCTTGTTCCTGTTCAGAAGCTAATAAGGGTCCCCTTGGACCTCCCGGACCACCGGTAAGATTTTATTCAGCTTTGCAGCCAACTGTACCAATTAGAACACTGCACACCTTTGGTCCAAGACATGTGAATATACTGCCATTGTATAACTAATAAGGTTAAATTATAGTTTGCAGTGTTGTAAAGAAATAAAATTATATTGTTTATAGCAAAGATGCCTAGTAATGTGCTATAAAAAAACCCCTTTACCCCTTCTCAATAAATCAGTCATATTTTGGTGGTTTCATTTAGATATGGAGCAATTAGGATAATCTTTAGATTACCCATCTGTATCATTAGTAGATATGTCATCATTAGTGCCATTTGGTTTCAGATTTTTCATCTCTTGCTTTCTGTCTACTTTAGCACATGTGTACTGAATGTAGCTACATGGAGTTGAGATTTCTGAACCACTCAGTTTACAGCACACTTATGAACTAAAGGTAAAGGATGTGACAATACCTCCTGCGTGGTGAAAGATGAACGAAGAGTTTGCTGTCTTAAAAGCTCTTATTATCAAACAGATCTGAAAGTACTGGCTCTCCTGAGAGCTGGTTGAGGCAGAGGTACCCAGAAGTGTTGAAAGGGAGAGAGAGTGAAAGGAATGAGCTTCAGTGAAAGTGGAACTGAAGTTTTCTCTATCTTGCCAGTGAATGATGAAATGCACACTGTCACAAATTCACCTAGATTTTGTGGTGGTGTTTTGATAGCACTCATCTGTTTAATGTGTAAATGCTAAGTAATCATATTGTAAGTTCTGTGCATAACCAGTGGACCTAGATAGTATCTTCTAGAAGACATTTATTTTTACTTCCATCTCAGTGTAGAAAGATGGGATAAATCTTTCTCTTTACTGGGTTGTCGAAGAATGCAGACAATGGACCTGACCAGACAACTGAGATCATTATATCACTCAGTCTCACTTCCCAAGGCTGATTTCTAGCAGTTTGGGAGAATTGTAGGTTCTGTTTGCAGGGGTCTATTGGTTTGGTTTAATGAAAATCCTAACAGGGATATTTGTAGCATTATCATGGGGTTTTTTTCTTTTACAACTGGATTCATAACTCTGATTGACATCTTGAAGAAGACAAAAATGCTCTGTTCTCCTTTCTGAATGTAGGTTATAAATCAAGTATGGATTAAGGTTTTAATTTCTGCATATGGAGGTCAGTTTATGGTCTGTTAAAAAGACAATGGGATGAGTCACACAAAAATGCAACAAATTTAGTAGTATGACCACATTTCACAGTAAAATGAAAAATGTTTAAAACTTATTTGCTGGAAGGATGTGTGTTACTATAGTTCAAAACATACAGATCAGGAATTGCCAAGGCTTAATCCAGCAGTAAAATGATGTACTTGTATTAATTACATTTAAGATTAACAGTATTTTGAGTAGCAATAGTGCCATGCAAAAGGAGACTTAAAATCAAGCAGAAAAATCACTGCCTAGGCAGGGGAGTATATGAGTCTAGAAATTGGCTTCTTATGAGTGATACTTTTTTTGCCAGACATTTAGATGGCATCACTCTGGGGTGGGGGGAAAGGGTAAGAGGCCTAGGAAAAGGCACAGCAAAAGAATAAACAGAGCGTTCACTTCTGCTTCAACCAAAAGTCAGAAAGTAATGTGTGCTATGTCTGGTCAATAATGTTCCAAGTCACTAAAAAGTCATGTGACTTTTCTCTAAGCCAAGGATTTTTCTGTTTAAGTGATCAGGATTATACCATGTAGCCAGTTTTTTAGACATTAGATTTAAATATTCCAAATAAAAGGCTTCCATTTGTTTGGGATAGTATGTCTGGAAATATTTATTTTTTAAGCTCTTTTAGGAAGTGGGTCATTTTAGGTAAGACAAAGTACCATTTAGGGTTAAGATTATTTAGCAGATTTAATTATGGGATGCTGTTTCTATGGCTTAGTGTTTGCTAGAGTTTGATCATACTGTCAGAAGTTTCCCATGCAAAGTAAAAGTAAGATATTGCACAAACATGATATCTGCATTTTGAAATGAGTGTTGCAGAACTGGAGAAAATAAGGAAGGAGATTAAAAATATTGGAAAATGGGATAAATTTAATTGCAATGCAAAGCTTTTAGATTTTAACTATTAAAAAAGAAATAAGTTGACTTGATAAAAGTTGATGAAGAACTGATTGTGGGGGAAAGCACTCGCTAGTAAGTTATTTAAAATAAGACAAAAAAGCATACCAGGCTCTTGTAATGCTTTCAACTTAGATCAATGCTTTTCTGGAACTAGTGATTTCGCCAAGCAAATGTTACTGAGTTTAAAACATGGATAAAAGTATCAAACTCAGTGTGAATCCTACAGATTTAATGGCTCATCATCAAGATATTGTAAAATACATGTTGGTCCTTAGTTTTTGAGAACAAAATGGGAGAAACTAATTTTGTTTACGGTAAAAAAATGACAGTTGTTTTGCTAAGTTTGCATGGGAATTTTTAATCTGAGAGGTTGGAGAAAGAAGCAGGAGAAAGAGTGAAAGGGTAGCTATTGGGCTGGAATGCAGAAATTTGAGGACCTTGATTTTAGGATATGGCAACTGGAACAAGGTCTGTGGAGAGCATGGGATGAAATTTTAGGGTTGAAGCTGACCATGATGGAATGGGTTTTGGTCATAGTGCTGTGGGATGGAAGTAAGAAGACTGAAGGAGATGGAAAAAGGAATAGTAAACTACTGTGTGATCACACATATGAAGACTGTATCATGACACCTTCATTGAACAGCAATAATATTCTGGTACTTAAAAAAATTTCTGTTACTGGCGTTCCTATTTCTAGATGCTACATATATATTTAATCTAAGAAACATCTTTTCTATTTTTATGTCTTTAATGTTATTTTTTAGGACTTATTGTTGCCATAGTCTCTAAAGAACACTATTCAGTTATGGTGCCCAGTTATAAAAAGTCCTTTTTGAATACAAAGAAGGACAGAATCCCTGTAAAATCCATATCCCAAGAGATTAACTAATGTACTCAGGTGGAGTAAGATGGAAATTGATCTGAAATAATAGAAAAATAAAACCCCAAAGAAATTATTTATACTGTCCTAGAGGACAAAGCACATCCAGGATGTACATGCAAAACATGTTCATGGCAGCCATCCATAGATATATGCAACTCTAATGCCTCAGATGATACTAATAACAAAGGCAACATTTGGATAATAAATTATTAACAGATGTAGGCACTGCTGAAGAAAGTAAAAAATACAAAAATGGGCAAAATAGTATTTTACCTAAGAGTAGTTCTAAATTAAGCCATGGTAAGTCTAATAGATTCTGGAGTTGTCCTGGCTGAAAAATAGTCCTTAGTCATTACAAACGCAGTCTTTAACAATGTGGTGATCTTGAGGAGAACAGACAAATGTGTTTCAACAGCTGGAGGGGAGTCCATGACCATATGTATATATTTCCATCCCCATGGCAGCTTTCAGTGTTATTTTGATGCTTATTTGGTGTGCGTTCTTGGCTCTCAAAAGTGGTCACATCTGTGTTTAAATCTTTCCCTGTGTATGGCCACACTTAAGTATGTTCTTAGTTTAATTACTCCAGTGGAAGGATATGGACAGGATATTCACTGATTCCTCAACATTGATTCAGGAGCATGAAAAAAAAGCCCAACAACTGCTTGGGCTTCTCTGGATTTTGTTTTTTGTTTGAGAGTTTTGGTTTTCAGCAAGTCATGTGATTTTGCTTCACAGGGTGGTCCGGGTGTCAGAGGTGCCAAGGGTCATCGTGGTGATCCAGGTCCAAAGGTACTTTTTACAGCACTTCACAGTTGACAGATGTACAAGTTTTTGGTTTATCTCTGCTGCATGTAAACCTTGAAATCAATTCCAGATTGTCTGTGATGTTGCCGAGGAAAAAGCCCAGTGAATGCCACCGGCGTTGGCTGGGTCACTTTTCATAACAATTGCAAGTCCTGTTTGTTCCTTGATGAAAGAGAAAATTCAGAATGCTGCTCTCACAGCATAAACCATCTTTCCTTTTTTTGAATTTGTAAAGGAACCAGGCAGTTTTAAATTGAACCCTAACTGCTCAATCAAATGTTAACCCATGCTTTAGATATTTTTGAGCCTATTGGTATTTAATTATTCAAACAAAAGATGCCTCTGTCCATATGATATAAGTTTAACTTATGTTCTGTGCTACTTTAGGGACCAGATGGACCTCGAGGTGAAATTGGTGTTCCTGGACCACAAGGACCTCCAGGACCTCAAGGACCCAGTGGACTTTCTATTCAAGGGCTTCCAGTGAGACTTAACAAATCAATGGGGTTTTTTTCCTGGGATGTTTTGAACAGCACATAGACTAGACCAAAATATCTTTTGGTGTCCTGATCAGGATCTGAATTTCAGTATTCCAGGTGAAATCACACATTTGAGTTTAACCTGTAGTGGATGTAGGTTCAGTGCCAACATCTCTCTTTCTGTTTGGATCTGAACTTTGAGATACCTGGAGACATTTGATTGTAAGTTGACTATGACCCAGGTATTAGCATCCAAGCCTGGAGACAAGTGAAAAAGCATTGCCCTGGGGTTGTAATGTGACCCCAGGCCAAAATGTTAGTATTTTATAATTTTCTGGTTGTGGTATTGCTCATCACAGATCAGTTCTGACTTGAAATGTACACCCAAGCAGAATATATATGCTTCTCTGGTAGATGGATACACACAACCTTTGAAAGGTAGTACATACATATCTTTTCTGGCTACATTTTTTTTTTTTTTCAAAATTCATGACAGTATAATACACTCCCTTCTTTCTACCCAGTCTATATGATATTCTATACTAAATAAAGAAGTGATTTAATAAATCTGTATATTCCTTCTGATGCTGTCATCAGGGAATATCAGAAAATACATTAATTACAAGAATATTTATTTTAAAAAATAAATTGTGTTTCTGCATAAAATTAAATTAAAATTGGTTTATTATATAGAAAAGTATATTTTTGTCATGCATATGTTATAGAAACACATCTAGTTTCTATAGCAAACCATTGATTTAATAATTATTGAAAATACTTCTGAGGGCTGAAAAGAAACGGATACCTTTGAGGATAAAAGAAAATAACTACCTTTTTTTGTAACATAGTAGCTATAGTTTTGGCAAATTAATTCTGAAGTCTTTTAAAATTAGGGATTTTTGTGGTTTTCTTTTTCTACGTTTGTAAATTTTTAATTTACAGTTTTGCAAATGGAGTCTGTACATTTGCCTTCAGCAGGAAAAAATAGTTTATTTTCTTGTTGGATTATCATTTTTTTCTAAATAAGCTGACATAAACTATTGAAAATAGGAAAGTAACTGTGCATTTTTTTTACTATGTGTGATTCTTAATTTGCAGGGGCCACCAGGTGAAAAGGGAGAAAAGGGAGATCTTGGTTTTCCTGGCTTGCAGGTATTTCCTAAGTTGTTGTTTATCCTGTCACTTACTAAATTTTAATGTTGTGTTTACATTATTGTGAAATTAAGGCACATATCCAAAACTGTTGATAAGCATGTTCTTGGGATGAATTTGAACAGAGATTGAGAATCAAGAATCTAGGGTTTGTTGGTGTGCAGTGATCAAATCATCCAGGGTCTGAATAACTGGTTAATTTCTTGATCTTGTTTAATGCTGAAATTGGTTCTCAATAGGCTCAAAAACTGTCCTCTCTTATATTTCTGCTTACACGGAGAATAATTAGTATCTGCTTGTTTTCACTGTAAACCCATTAAATTCCTCCTGGAGTTTTCTAGGAGGACAGGCCATTTTTCACAAGGTCAGCATCTTAAAAAGCTGTAGTATTCAGTGAATCTTACTGAGTTTAGTGTCTCGAATTTAGTGTGGAGATTGCATTCCAGTTTACTGCTGCTTTTCAGGATCTTTTACCTTCTTCTACTGATTATATCCCTCCAGTATTTGTTGGTTGTTGCCAGGTTCCCTAGCCTTGTTTTTATGTGCTAGGGATAGTAAACTCATACAGCCCTTCCTCATACATCAGGTTGTTTAGCCTCCTGGACCACTGTTGTAATGGTCCAGACTGCTGCTCTGCAACCTTCATGAGCTGCTTTATCTGAATGATGGGTAACTGCTAGATGTAACTTGTAGTCCTGATCAGGCAGGGGTTTCCCCATTGAGATATTGCTGCCCTGACTTCAAGCAGTATGGTAACAGACTCTATTTAGCAATTAGAGAGAAACAGCAGTTGTATTTTTAGGTTAAGGTGCTGATGTTGTGCAGTGGAGTTAACGCTGACATGATGTAGAACATCAAGCTCTTTTTGTCACAGGAAGCCAACCATTATTGAACTCCCTAGTTCCATTTATCCAAAAAACATGTCATACAGTCTGACTTGAAAGTGATTTAGTTGAATTCTGTTAATTTGATATCACTGTTTGCCCTCCCTTTGTAATGCTTAGGGTGTCCCAGGAGCATCAGGTTCACCCGGAAGAGATGGAACTCAAGGCCAAAGGGTAAGGTAAAATGTGCATGTTTTGCATTTAGTTTGTTTCCATTCTGCAATGGATGTTTCCAGCCAGGTTGATTTGTTATGGTTTTTGTCATTTGTATTCTGCTATTTCTGGAGACACCTATCTCTGTGCCAGTCAGCAGAGAAGTGAGAGATAGGGTGGACTATTAAGAAACACTAGACCAGTAATAGGAGCCTTGCACTGTGTTTGTGTTTAATGCATTTGGTAGGAGTAGGTGTCACTTGTGTGCAGTGCTGCAAATTTTCTTGTATGTTTAAAATGAGATGGTGCTTAGATGGTACGTAATTAGCATGCAGTGAACTAAATTTGCTTTCTACATAATGAGTGAATAACAAAAACAGTTGAAAGGAAATTAATATTTAATATAAAAAAGTACCTGTAGAAACTGGTGACATAAGGAAAAGGTGAAGAATAATATCAGAATTTAGTCAACTTCATTCTGCTTACAGTAGAAAAAAAATATTTACAGTCTGTCTAGGAATCAGTAAAAAAAATTTCATATTTGTGTGTGGAGTTAAACCTATAACTTCTCTTTTCTATCTCCTAGGGGAGACTTTTGTTTCATTATTAGTCAGGCACTGGAAAGTTTTTGTTAGTATAATACTAGGTTACTGTCTACAGCAGACGTTCATTATTAAATACAACTTTTTCAGTTTCATTTGAACAAGATATACATATTAATGATCTTTTTTGGCAATATTAAATGTAACGAACTTTAGAAAAACTGGGACGCCTTTGGATTTCTGGCATTAACCTCAGGCCTTGTTATAGGAAAAAAAGACAAACACCCTCTAGCGAAATGTGTATTTGAGCTTCTATTATGAATTTAAGCATGGGCATATCCTTATAATGGAAGTAATTCCACTGGATACTGTAGAATTTGGGCATAGATATTTTTTCTCTAAAATGAAGAAAGAAAGTAAATTTATTAAGATTGAGGTTTATATAACATTATCATCAGATGAATAACTGATTCTATCAGAAGAATAACTTCTATTTTTTAATTAAGTTGTGGTGAAATATGAAGGTAAATACATTCCTTTTCCTATTTTATAACACTGGGATGTCTGTGAGCTTCTACGGAAACTCATTTTTGCATGTTTTTAATGTCATCTTTTTGACTGTATTGGACTTCTTCCTAAATTTCCCAAGCTTGGTGTCAACTGTTCATCTCCAGGCTAATAAGGACCTGGAGCCTGATGGACACTGTGCTGTCTAATCTTCTCCATAGCCAGGGTGAGGTGACTGGTGCTATATGCTGTACATGGGAATGGTATCTGCCTGCACTTTCTGCATTCCTATTTACAAGTGACACTGAGCACTCTGCAATTCAAGGAGAAGACAATTCTGTGGTTGTGCTTTATTCTGTACCTATATTTTAGCAGTGGAATCCCTCAGTTGTGGCTCGATGTCAGCCAGCAGCTCAGAAGTTATCTAGTTTTCCCCCATGTGAAAGTCAGCAGGTTGTTGCAGAGTGAAGGTATTTCTGAGAAAAGCTGGTGGGAAGACTAGTGCAACAAAGGCCTGGAAGGGTGGTGCAGTGCTTGTTCTGTAGAGGGCCTCTGTGTTGTCTATAATAAGGTAGGGCAATGAGATAAATTGCTGGGTTTTTAAAGTATGACAACAATGCTTTGTTCATGTGTTCACTTTATTCTGGTGTTAATCAAAGGAGATGGATAAATAGACTAAACCTCATAAAATTAGGTCTGTTAGCCTGTTACTGGCTCTGTGTGACCCTTGTGCAATATTGTCTAGCAGTAATTGTTTCTATGGCAACCAATAATTATGTTGTACTAATTCTATGGTGGTGTAACTCAATGATTCCTGTGAAATTATGACAACATAAAATTGCTTTTAATGGGTGAAGCTTCAAACCAATGATTTTGCCACAGTCTCTTTGAAGGCCAAGTGCTTGAGAAAGGCTTAATTTCTAAAGGGCATAACTGCAGCACCAGCAGAGGGGAACAGGAAAATTCCTGATAAATAAGTTGTCTTTTTTTTAATGCTCCTTTTCTTGGGCTTCCTTCTGTTAGCCAAAATGCCAAGATCGTTTATAGTTATTATACCGCTAGAACTGAGATTTTCTATGTTATTCTTAGTTTAGTTATCATTTCCTCTTTAGTATTTATTGTTCATTGAAACATCTTAATTATAGTGGTACCTTTGTTGTAAAGTACTTAAACAGAGGGCTAAATCACACTGATTTTAATGGAAGGTAAACACAGGACTGAGATTTATTGGGTGATCTCTGAGAGCTTTGCTGAACTGGAGATGATGAGATAATAGACTGAGAAAGTCCCGGAATGGAGATGTTTTCTTTCCAGTTGCCATTAGTTGTAAACACTTCACTTTTACCATTCTTTTTTCTTCCTTTTTGTTTTGATTCCTAGTGTTCATAATTTCTGGTTTTGTTTTTGAAATCTGTTGAGAAAAAGTCTTTTTTTTTTTTCCTCTTAGTATATTTTTTATTCTACAATTAGTCTATAAAGGTCGTTTTTGTATTTCTGAACTGCTCTTTTTTAGTCCCTGGTTTATTTCTTTTCCTTCATTTTTAGTACCTCATGAAGATATAGAGCATCTCCCCTGTGAGTTGTTTGAATGAATATAAAGATCATTTTCATAAGGAAATATCCTCCCTATGAAAAAATAGGGGGATATAATAAAAATACCACATGAAGTTGAATCAGAGTATAAAATGCATTCTCTGATATTGAAGCAAACTTATGAATGTGCATGTTAATGTATTACACCTGCCTGGTAACTGGTTTAAACCTGCATCTCAGACTCCACATGAGGAGCAGTCCTCTCTCAACAGTTTCAGGTTATAAAGGTGTTATAAAATATTTTGTAATCCTAGCTGGGGTTGTTTGCTGGCCTCTCTTGCTGTCCCATATTTGTAGTTGGCAATATAGACAGGTTTTACTAAAGAGAACAGATTGTTTCTTCTCCAGCTCCCCAAGCATATAATATTGAAAGATAGAGCTTGAATTGTGCATGTGAGAGAATCCAAACCAACATCATGCTTCTGGTGAGTTTGTAGACAGTAATTAGACTCTCTTGTGCTTTTGGTTAATCTCTTTCAGCCAAGAGTATAAAGTTTGGAAGCAGACTGAGGCTAACCCTTGTTGAGATGTGTAGGTTGAAGGGGGAGAAGTCTTTCCCATATCTCCATGGCTACTATCCAAGGTCAGGTTACAATTGGAATCCCTGTTCTTTCTTGAAAAGTGCAGGCCACCCAAGAGGACAGATCTACACAGCTGCAACAAGAGAGACCTCATATATCATCCTGAGTGGCAAGCATGCTCTGCTTGATGACACAATGAAGGCATCCTCCATTGTTCTGACTCCCAAGTTTGTATCTCTTGTGCCCGTGGTGTTGCTACTGCTCACTGTTGCCTGCTGGTTTACTCAGAGATGTCTTCTCCCAGGCAAGCTTTTTTTCAGCAAAGAGGCACAGTTCTTCTCTAGCAGGTTAAAAAGCTCAGGAGGAAGCTCTGTTGCATGTGCTTCTTTACATATCTGCAAGAGGTAGGACCACAAAGTTAAACTGTCAATGAATGATCTCTCTTGCTGAGCTGCTGCAGCTAGTGTGGAATCCAGAAGCACTGACCAATGCTGCCTCATTCTACTTGAAGACACTGGTCTGCAGTAAGATACCTCTAACTGATAGGATGATTTTCACAGACATTTCTTCAGCTCCTATTGGCTCCTGTTCAGCTCACTCTGAGATTAGCAGAGCAAGGATACCCACTGTGAAACACAAAGCCCTTGTCTATAGGCTACTAAATTAGATAATTGGTTAGACCTACAGAGTCTAATACTTGTCATTCATCTTGGCAGTGTTGGGCTGGGCCAACTCTTTCAAGATACTGTGGGATAGCACATATCAGAAGCCATTTCCAGTAGGGTGTTTAAATGCATGCTTTTCTAGAGGAATTTATAGAATCATAAAATTAAGGTTGGATGTGACTTTCAGAGGTCATCTAAACAGTCTGCTTGAAACATGTCTGATGAGATCTGGTTGCTCAAGTTCATATTGAGTCTGGAATGCTTCTAACCTATGGCAGTAATAAGTTTTCTATCTGTAACATTTGGGATTTTTTTTTTTTTCCCTAATGTTGAATCATAATTTCCCCTTTTCCACTTGTGTCTGTTGCATCTTGTCCTGTTGCTTGGCACTTCTGATAAGAGTCTGTTTGTATCTCATTAGCTTCTGGTCATGTAGTTTAGACAGCAATCAGGTTGCCAAGCAGAGCAAACCTCGTTCTTTCTATGCTCCAGCTCCTGAACATCATGGCCCTCCAACTGGACCTGATCCAGTATGTCAGGCTGTCTTGTTCTGGGGAGACAAACTGGAGATGATTAAGCAAAGAGGAGACTTCAATAAATGAGAGTAGCTAGTGTGTTCAAGGCTTCAGAGCTCAGAATACAATTTTGTGAATTCTCATAGTGCTCTATTTTCTTTTACATTACACAGACCAAAAATAATGAGAGAAAGGGCCAGAAGAAATACATTCTCAGTCTTTCTGCCAATTTCTTGGTACCTACTAAGCTCTGCTCACTCCTCAAAAGTTCAGAATGAGTATCACATCCATTCTGGACATCAGATGGTCTGAGTAACATCATCTTCTAACCCTGTTGGCAGTACAAGTGTCTTTGGTCTTTTACCTTGATGAGAGAGTAGGTATTGCCATACTCTTTCTTGAACCAAACCTCTTTTTTACTTCATTTAGAAATAGCAATTTCACATCTAACAAATACAGTAGGAGGCATTTTCTTTGTGTGCAGTCAATACAGACACAGTGCCAAGAGAAATTAGCCCTAGGGCAATAGACAGGAGATGATTCTTTAGCAGCCAAGGGTAAAAATAGTGCTCAGAAGAAAGAAATGGTGAAATATATTAAATGAAAATGCAAATCTGATCATAGTGTTAGTTCTACTCTGAGTTGCGTGAGAGAAGGGAGAGAATTCCATGTTATTTTTCTTTAGAAGTTTGTGTGAATCCACACTAGATCCTAGAGGTCAGTAGAAAGGTCTCAGTTTCTTTCCTCTTAGTTAAATTAAGTCCTTAAGAGCATCCAGTCAATTTTCATCCTGCTTTAGGACTGATAAATAAATGTAGATTTTAAATATTTTCTTTAAAAAGTGCAACTTATAAATATGCAGGTGTCAGTCTTCCTAAAGTTCTTATTCTTAAAAAAACAATTCTGCTTTGTATTATCTTTCAGAGAATTCCAAGTTATTATAAAACTGCTATCACTGAATGTGTCAGGACATGTTCACAACTAGATGCTGCTTCCAGAGAATATAAGAAACCCTGTTTTATAATTTTATTAATTTGAACGTTCCTTATGCAATTCCCTATTTCCTCCAGGAACACAGATTTTGGGAGAATGACTGTGCTTTCCATTGCAAATGTATTTAACTGAGCTGAACTTGAAATCTTTTCTCTGTATATATCTAAAACTACTATGATAAAGTCACTACTAGTATCTTTATTAATATGCTATGTAGCTGTTAGGTTTGCTTTAGTTCTTACCGTGATAGGGCACCTGCTTTGGTCCTTGAAAATTCAGGAACCTTCTGGATACACTGTGAAAAATAAAAGTATTCCCTTATCAATGCTAAGGATGCATTGATGACATCATAAGAGTTGACTGTGTAGCTTATCATTGAAGCACCCTTCTGATGGAATTTTATAATTCCTTTCCAGGTACATGGCAGTATAGTCCCAGCCAGTTCTTCGACATGTGATAGCAAATTTGAATCATACTTTCCAAATTATGCAAAGCATAAAGCTAGTATGCTATATACATTACTGAAACCATGTCAGAAATAAAGTTTCAGGAGAAAAAGTACAAAACAAAAAAGTGTGAATTATTTTCTGAAGCTTTCTGAGATACTGAGACCTAGAATATTCTTTACTGTGTGTGTTAACAGAAACACTTTCAAACCCTCTCTTTCCTTCTACTCTCACCTCCATATTCTTGTCTTGAGCCACAGATAAGATCATATCCTCCTTTTTTAGGCTGTGTAATAAAGAATTATCACAAGGCTATTCAGAAAGCTGTGCTTTATAGCATGTGGATACAAAATGTACATCGTGGTTAATTTGTAAGAATACTTCATTAGTAGTGTATTTTCTTCTACATCTGGTCAGTCTTTTTTTCACTATTTGCTTGCTTTTCAGTTTCCAAGTTATCTTTGGGTTTTGGCTCTCATTTCTGGAAGCTCTGAAGCACGTTCATAATGTAAACCACATGAGCATTCCTGCTGCTTCCTGAATCAGGACCTGGGTGATAGCTAGTACATATGCACAGTATTGCTGGGCAGGGAGATAGACTCTCCATTGCCATCTTTCAACACTTAGTCTCTGGGGCTGTGAATAGTTACAACCAGTGAGAACAGATGTAGAAGTGTGACCAAAACCTCACTACAGCAGCATAAGTGAAATTCACTCAGAGGTACAAAGAGTTTTGCATTGCAGCTGCTTACTTCAAAAGTATTGTGAGACTAGATAGCTTTGGTGTCTTTTTTTGGTGTCGTCTTTTTTTTTTTTTTTTTTTTTTTTTTTTTACTATCAGCTATGCTATAGTTCCTTTTCAGAAAGAAACCCTTCCCGGGGCAAATAAGGGAATTTGCTTCTAAGAAACCACTACCAGCAGTTACTGATTAGAAAAAAAAATTAAAAAAATCTCGATTGAATGGAACAGACCCATGGATTATATATAACAAGCTGATAAAATTACATGTATTTCTCTTTTATAGGGCCTTCCTGGCAAAGATGGACCCACAGGCCCACAAGGACCTCCTGGCCCAATGGTGAATATTGCCTATGGAATTCATTAGTGTAAAAATCAGCAGGATTTGGGGGGGATTGTAGATCACAGTTATCTAGGCTTCAGTGGATAGACCAAGGCCAAAGGTTCTCCTTGGAAGTTAAAATTCTCATGACGCACAGGATTGGCAGAGAGATGCTTGTCCAGTGTAATTTCTTTCCACTCTTACTTAGCTCAAGAAAAAGATGTCTCCCATGGGAAGGAGAGACAGTTTTTCCATGAATAGATTAATAGCTTGTTCTTAGTCAAGTAACTGCTCTCTATAAAGGGAATTGGTTCTCCTAACAATAGGAATGTCACTCTTTTGGTAAGACATTCCAGTTGAGATTGTTATCTCAAGTGAACCACCAAGTTTTGCTTGATCTGGAGGCTGGAAATGAGTGCAGGCATTGAAATGCTTTCCTAGAGTAATCAAGAAACAGCAGAGGCCACAGTCAGCCTTAACAGGAAGACATGTCTCCAGATTTGGTCCCATCCTTCTCACCTAGGGCATTTAGGAAAGTTTGATGCCATCCTGATAGATCTAAGAAGTTAGGTGAAAACTGCTGATGGTGTATTCTCCAAGTAAGTGCTGGTGGAGTATTCTCCAAGAAACCCAGCTCTTTATATGCACAATGTTCTGAGTTACCCCCCTGAACAAGGCAGTAACATCACAGGATTTAGTCTTGCAGTTCAGCCTGTGCCTGTTTCTGAAAGCAAGCAACACAAGTCCGTTTTTTTCAAGTGTTTTTCTCAGAGCTGTGCTTTTGGTGCTCTGTATCCTGCCACATTTACTTCTGTCTTCCAACATCTCCAATCTTTGACTGGAAGAACTCTCCATGTATTATCTGCTTTGTGATCTTCTTCTCCATCAGACAGTTATTTCTCTCATCAGGATTTGTGGATGTTGATTGTCATCACCACTGTTTTCTTCCTTTTTTTCCATGTAGGGCATACCTGGTGCACCAGGAGTTCCAGGTGTCACTGGAAGCCAGGGGCCACAAGGTGATGTTGGAGCTCCTGTAAGTAATATAATTAAATGTTGCTATATTTGCTTCTGTGCATTTGTTAGTTTCTGATCCTGGCTTCATCGTTTTACAGAACTCCTCAATATTTATAGCTTATGATCTGTTTCAGTTAGTGTCTGAGCAAAACATTATATTGGGCTTTCTTCATTCATCATAATGACATTTTTTGTTGGTATTACATACAGTGTTTGAAATATAGGGATTAGAGTCAAAACACAAGATTAAAACAGAAATGTTTTCACTTAACAGTATGTGAATTTTTAGTCTATGTGTAGTTACTTTATCTTTTTTTTTTCCACTTCAAGTAACCCTCGGGTAATTAAAATATGCCATTAATTAAACTGAATATTTAAAAACAATATTCTAATTTTTCAAACTCTGACAACATTGCATGAATAAAAAAATGACTTTTGTGGGTGTTCTGGGTTAACATCAAGGCAACTGAAACATTATCTGGACTTTTTCTAGAATGTTGTTATAAATTTTGAGTTGAAAATGACATTCTCTATACCTAAAATTAGTGTTAGGAACCTCTAATACTAAGTTTTTCAGGTATTGCTTTAATACCTTAAAAACCCCAGAGTTTAGCTAGAATAAAGGAATATAACTATAAAATGAGTGTGTAAATCACATAATAAAGATTTACACTGGACCTCTTTTTCTCTGTAACAGTTCATAAAATATTGTGTATTCCCATTTCAACATCTGATCACTTGGTTACTTTTACAGCCTGCTCAATTTTTTCCCTGCATATCATAGGGAATGTTCTATTTAATTTTTCAAGACATCAGAATGGGAAAGTGTGTTTCTGAGTTTGTGGAATTTTATTTTTTTTTTCATAATCCAGTTTTCTTTTGAGTTTTAGTCCAATGCAGGCATTTTTATTTGGTTAGGTGGAAATGAAATGACTGATAATATGTAAGTGGGATAATAATGTCCAGTTCTGCATAGTTTCTATGTGTAATCATAAGATCTACTAAGGAGATTGGATGAGCTATGGAACTTATTACTATCAATGTATAACATGCTGACTATTCAGTTCCTGTCCAAACACATGTTCCAGATATTGAACTAGATTTCCTACAGTGTAGATATTCCTGTGAGATATGTAAGACTTCTGCTGTGAATGTTTAGACTCTAGTAGTTCTGAAAAAACATTATGTGGGTGAAAAGTCATTGAGCTCCAATAACTGTCTTTCCTAAAAGGCAGAGTAATAGAAAAATCTAGAAATAGTCTTCAAGGCTTTGTTAGGGATGAGTTCTTTCTTTCCCAGAATAATCTATGCTTTGACCACACATCAGTCAGCTCTTTACTTCTACACGCAGACCCTTCCTCACTTCAGGAGTTCCTGAGAAGTGTCCTGCCTACCACAAACCCCTCCACTGGTGAAGTTGTAACTGCCCTAGATAACTAGTTCCAGTCCATAGTGATCCTTAGTATCATTATATCATTACATTATCTTTAATACTGCATAATATACTTAATTTCCTGTGCTGTTTAATCTCACTGGTGACTCTCTTCATAGCAGAGTCAGAGTCTTGGTGCAGCAAATGTTACAAAATTCAGGCTGATATTTTGTCTACCCTCAGCCTTCCCTTCTTTACACTCCATGGTAATTAGACTCATTTCAGCCATGTGAAAGGCATCATCTGCTGCCTGGCCCTTGTTGCCATTTTAAGCAAGAGTATTCAGGGTGTGACAAACACTTGATAAAGTAATTGTTGCCTTACATTTGCCAAAGATGAACATTTTGCTCAGCACTGAAATTGAAAAAGTATGTTTGTGATAATATATAATGTGATGATAACATATCACGTAGCCTCCTGAAACATTTTGCTTTGGTTTTTCTCTTTTTACTGTGATGCTGCAAGGGAAACAATTTTTAGGTGTTCAAAATTTTGATCAAGAATAAAATAAGAATTAATTTTGTACTTAATTTCTTATAGGGTCCTCCTGGAGCTAAGGGTGAAAGGGGTGAGCGGGTAAGTCCATGTTCATGTGAGCCACCTTTTTCCTGCCTGGCTTTTTGTCTCATAGAAAGCTTTAGCTGACAATTTTTGTTTCTCTGAGTTGACAGGCACAATAGTTTTCTCTGTGCAATCAGGCAAACTTTCCTTCTTTTCCAGGCATTAGCTTATATTGGGTACATTAATGGTTTGAAGGTGGGAAGTATGTGATATTAAACATGCCCCCATATTTCTCATTAGGATTATCTTCCTAGACATCTGAGAAGGCTAAAAACAGTAATGGGAAAATGAGAAATTCCAAAACTTCTTTGGCTTTGTTTTTTTCTCAGCTGTGAGGACATAGTCTCTCAGGGACAATAAATGTCTTTCATTGCTCTAACCATTTTCAAGACAGAAATGATGCAAAAAATTGTGTTGTGACATGGCTGTTGTTGTCATCCAGGGTGATCTCCAGTCTCAAGCAATGGTGCGTGCTGTTGCTCGTCAAGTGTGTGAACAACTCATCCAGGGTAAGTACCTCGAGATCATATTCTTCTATCTCTATGATGGATAATTTCCTCCCACAATGACTTAGAAAAAATGATGTTTTTCAAAGCATCCAAGGGGATCTGTTTGTTTCAGGCTGGACAGTCAGGATTTCTGTTCCAACTAGATTTATGTTCAACTTGATTTATGTCCAACTAGAGCTGATTAACATCAGCCATATTAAAAAATGCCTGAATTGTCTCCAAACTATTATAGTATACAGAAGCTTCTGCTGTAACAGTTTTAAATGTTTATAGACATAAAATACAAAAAACCCTTCCAAAGCAATGAAATAAAATTCTACACAATAGTTCTTCCATTTTCTGTGTACTCCCTAAACATTATTTCTCCACCAAGAAGCACAAAACTTCATATTATCGAAGCATGACTGACCACAGTCTTGAAGATCTGCCAGTGCTCTGTTCAAACTCAGCTGAAACAGATTCTGAAATTTGAAAATAATGACTTTTATTCTTCCCTGACAGGTCATATGGCAAGATACAACTCAATTCTGAACCAGATTCCAAGCCAGTCTGTCTCAACACGAACCATTGCTGGACCTCCTGGTGAGCCAGGTCGACCAGGGGCTCCAGGGCCACAAGGAGAACAAGGATCACCAGGCATGCAAGGGTTTCCAGGAAGCCCTGGTCAACCAGGAAGACCAGGAGAAAGAGGTAGGCTAAACTTGAAATGTGTCAGTTTGAATATTTCAGAGGTATGATCACCTGAAAGGAGTAAGGTTGATAAGAGGGAAAAAATCCTAGTTTGAGGAACTGAGAGGATCAAGAAGAGAAAATTGTGAGATAAGAGAGAAGTAATAGAACTAACTGTTTGCTTAGAAGAATTCTTTAATCTTAAGCATAGGCTAGATCTCTTTCTTTCTTCCACCACCACTGTCTAATAAAGAAACAAGCTCCATGTTTTGATTTACTCTCTCTCTGCAACCCTGGAAATCTTCAATGTACCAGAGCAGCACTATCCTCACATAGGTAGTACTGAGTAGATTTGTAATCATGAAAGTGCTTTGAAGACCATCACATGAGGAAGTGACCAAAAACCCAAGGGACAGATGTGATATTCAGAAGTGATGAATTGGTGTTGCTGTTACAAAAATCTGCTAAGTGAAATTTTGAAAATTAATTGCTATGAAGGTTGTACATGTCAGGAGCTCAGAGATTCCAATTCACAGGGGCCATGATGACCAGAGTTAAAGCACTGTTTTAAAAAGGTCATTGAGTAAGGCAGTGAGTCTATGGGTCCTTTCTTCCCCTCAGGACTGTAATTCTATTTACCCTCTGTAAAAACAGGCAAGGTTTAGGGTGCTAGCCTCTCAGTCATAGCTGCTGCCTGCTCCAGATGAGCAAAGACCAGACACAGTCCCCAAAAAAGGAGTGAGGGGGTGGGAGACAATTAGGAAAGAAAATTGGAAGACACAGCGAATGAGGAACTGACTTTAAAAGTGGTGACCTGGAGGGACTGAATACAGATTGCAGGGTGTTCTTTTAACATGTTAGTGTATTTTAGATGGCTTCTTGGGTGGGAACTGTTTAAGCACACAGAATCTTTTGCTGCAGCTTCAGGAATGGTGGAACCAAAATGCCAGGATACAAAAAGGGAAACTTTTTGGCATTCAGCATGGATTTTCCATTGTATTTGTTGTGCTGAAGCTCAGACTCAAATGTTGTACTACTATGAAATAATGGAGTAATTACATATAGTTATTTAGGTGAAACATGGTGTAGGTTAACTCAAGGCTGATAATACCTGGGAAGCAACACTGACAATAAAATGAGTACAAAGAGGGTAAAAACTCATAAAAAAAACCCCAACCCAAACCTTTTCCTCTCTACAAAGATAACTAATGTTAGACATGATTGATTTTGGCAGGTAGTGTTTGTGAGGAGTTCCATTCTTGGTAGGGAGCAAGCTTTTATCAAGCACGTTTCAAGAACTATGATCAGTCAGCCAGAGCTCTCTGCAGGTTTTCATAAAATGTGATGCCAAATGTTGGGAGTGTTTTCCAGTATTTATAGCTTACAATGAGATTGTTTTGAGAAGAAGAAAAAAAAAAGTATATGTGTAAACTTAAGACAAAATAATTCTTTATTTGGAGTGAAATGGTTTTTAGGACATTTACGTAACTTGAGCCTTGCAAAGAACCTGGAAGGAAAAGGAGGGAGCTCATTCAGAACCTTGGAAAAATATGGAATAAGTTATTAGTCCTTGAGGATTTAATTTCTTTAGAAGTGACTGACATTTCTGATTGATAGTGTGCCTGATGTAGTAGCAGTTTATTTAACTGGAAGATACCTTTTAAGTTGTACAGATCCTTGGGATTTTTGAGAGTCCATTGTTCTAAGATAACCCCAAAATGCAGCAGGGGAAAGTAAAAATTATTTTAAGCAGATTCTCATGCTTGCTCAGATTGATTGGAAGCTTCTTGTGCATTCACAATTCTCACTTGATTCCTAACTGCATATCATGCAGTGAAGCAGCAGATTCAAATTTCTCTGCTTCTTCATGGAAAGGGTTTTAGTTTCCATTGAAAAGACCTGTTGTTTCTGTAGTAGTGTTCCTTTTTTTCCTTCAAACTGCTGGAGTTGCTGCAGGAACCTGTTACTGCCTCTGAGCTGAGTAGCAAGGTGCTTGTAGAGCAGGCAGAGGAAAGCTGGGGGGGAGGTTCAGCATTTCTTCCTCCCCACCGCTCTTGCCTGCCACACATTCAGCCCCAGACTGTGAGAAGGGGGAAAGCAGAGTGTAGAGCTGGGAAGAAATCGTGCACCAAAGAAAGATTAGCTGGAAAATGTCTGCAGTGAGAGGTCTTGGAATGACTGAACTTCCCTGTGAACTTGCCTGGCCAATAGCTGCTTTGCCCTTGTTTACACTGTCCCTTTGCCAAGTGTTAATCAGATGTTTTGGAAGGAGGCTTGGACAGAGACAGTGTCCTGGAGCTTTGCTAGAAACCTCCACTTCAACTTCTAGGTCCAGAGTGTCCCATTCCTGGATGTGTTCTCTCACTAGTAACACATGGAGCTGGCCCTTCCAAGAATGTCCACCTCAGTGAGAAAGGACAAGTCATTCTCTTGACAGATTCAGTTCTCAGTGTCTGCTGCCAGCCGAGATCCACTTTTTCCAGAGGAGACATAAGTGAATGACTGTATGGCAGACATTGTAGTGGGTGTTTACTACAGGCCACCTGATCAGTATAAGGAAGCAGATGAGGCCTTCTACAAGCAGCTGGGGGTAGCTTCAAAATCACAGGCTCTGGTTGTCATGGGGGACTTTAATTACCC